>JARCZZ010025418.1:0-28893 GCA_030323915.1 Brotogeris chrysoptera
GGTGGTGAGGCACTGGAATGGGTTGCCCAGGGAAGCTGTGAATGCTCCATCACTGGTGGTGTTCAAGGCTGGGTTGGGCAGAGCCTTGGGTGGCATGGTTTAGTGGGAGGTGTCCCTGCCCATGGCAGGGTAGTTGGAACTAGATGATCTGAATGTCCTTTCCAACCCTAACTATTCTATGATTCTATGATTCTAATTTTGCACTGATCTTCTGTGATGGAATCTGTCAGTAATATCCATTCTTAAGTCAAAGTAAACTAATTTTATTTTCCTTTTTTCTAAACCAGAATATCCATCTTGATTTTTGTGCTTGCAGAGATTATAAAATAACTAGCAAAGCAAACAGGTAGATTCTGTTTATCCATGGGCAATCTCATAGCCTTGCAAAATCATTTTAGTGTCTCTGTAGCCACTCTTCTACAATGTGGACATAAATTACATTCTTTAAGCTTAAAGGTTAGAAAGTTAATTCACCTACGAGTCCATCTTCTCTGACTTGGCCCATCACTTTATCTGTCAGAGTGCAAGTGCTACATTTAAAGCCTTTGTTTAATTAATTGCAAAGAAACTAACATAAAAGTTTTTAAACTGTTCATATAGACACTTGAAAGTAGCTCCCAGTGAAATTTCTTCTTTCATACCAGTATATGATGGGAGTAGCTGCACTGACATCAGTGAATATACTCTAGAAATTCATTATAGTAACATAGTCCCGATGGTGGTCCCTGGGCTCTATAAGTTGTTGACTTATTCAGAGAAAGGTCAGTTTGCTGTAGAAGACAGTTTATAAGTGGAAAAGAACCTAACATATACTGATGCTAAACAGTTTTGCTCTAACCCGGATTATTCTGCACACACATGAACTAGCAGAAACAAAGTTATCCTGAACTGCATGAAAGCCAATCTTACGTTGTGTGCGATTTTGCAACCTCAGACATGAAATCATTAAAAGAATTTAATTCAGCCTCATCTGCATGACACTTGAGCAAAAACTATCAGTTCTTTAAAGCAGGAATTTCCATTCCCTAACATGTGTATGTTGTTACATGCTTGAGTCAGTGGGTTTGAGTTTCAGTGAATTCTGCAAGCATGTAAATGGTCACTTAACGTACAGACCTCACTTGAAAAAACAAACCAACCAACCAACCAATCCAAAACCACAGCACCCAAAAAGGAAAGAACTGTGACAAGAAACAAGAAAACCATAATGCTTCCTTGTATCTTGACACAAATCTCTGTGGTCAAAGAACTGTCCAAGGTGCTGAGAGCTGTTCTCAGCTTTAATCAATTTCATATGCAAAATTAGTTGCTGAGATTCTTTCTGCTTCAAATAAATAATTGTGAATTTGGATATTTATTTCACTTTTTATGAAGATTAAATGAGCAAACTGACAGAATAACTTACACTTTACTGATTCAGTGCCAGTGTTACTTAATGGAGAAGCCGATTCTCAATGAGTGTATGACCTACTGATACACCAGAGCAGTTTTTGTTTCAAAGTCTTCCAAACACATTGAATTATTCAGAACATGAAGCCGTCACTAAAACATGGCAGATCTCCAATATCTATACCTATGTGTCTAAGTATAAATACCTATACCTTTGCAAACGTACTGATGAAGTGAAATTTGGCTAAATACAGCACCACCAACAACCACATTGCTTTACTAAAACTGTATGTCCTTATGCCTCTTAAAAACCATAATTTTCAGATTTACTGGGGCAAACCACTTTTAATCTACAAGTTTTTAAAACTGCATTTCATCTGTAATTTGATTAACTGTAACATAGTTACACTGGTGACAGATTTTGTCATTGCTAGTCTGTTGCCCTATGGCTGCAACTGACTGACCCTTTTCATGTCATTAACAACAATTTTTGAGGGAATATACTATGATGCAGAATATTTGCTTGCAGGTAAGCAGTATTTTGGTTTGGTTTTGGTTTTGGTTAAGGTTTTGTTTTTTGCAAAGTATGAAATCTAAGTCTTCCATAGATACTCAAACAAACCTTTAAAAGCATCAGGCATGACAATTTTATAAATATTTTCTAACTGCCCCATGGATATTGGCACTTGCGTGTTCTAACATTAAGAAATGATAAGCGACTTAAGAATAGGTATACTGTGAGAAGATATCTTCTTAAATTCTTTATTCAATCAGGTGTGAAACACTATAATATCTTAAAAGGACACATTTGGTAGCATGAAAGACAAGTGCAGTGAGGCTTGAGCTTGCTGAATTCATTGCATTCTTCAACCTTGGAGCTGCAAATAGATAATTTTTTAACCTATCAAGAGGATGGCAGATATTCTGCAAGCAACTGGCATTGTGAAGCAATTTAAATTGTCTTTTATTTGTTAGCTGGTTTAGTGATTGCTAAACTGTATGGGTTAAGTTTCTTACAGGCTTCTGTTTTTTGTTGTTTTTTTTGTTTGTTTTTTTTTATTTCACTCAGTAACTTCTAGAGTAATAGCTTCCATTTCCAAGCCTGACACAGACAATGCCTCCACTGCTCAAAATGGATTTGAAAGTACAGCTTTAGGAAAGCTGGAAGCTTGACTTTTGAAGAGTTTGCAGGGTAGGTTAAAATGTGTCTATGGTAAAATACAGACATAGCTTTTCCTTTGTGAGCAGCAGACCTGCAAAACTGCTCTGCTTAGTGTCCAAGAAATTACTGCAGTTATCTAACCAAGTCCATCCCAGACTATTCTAGCCAGAAAATATCTCTTTCCATCTCTTGTGTTTTCCAGAACTCTTGGAACTAGGAGTGATAAAAGTCTTATTCAGGGGTTTTATTAATTATATTTATGAAATGGATTTATTTTGAAAACTGTATCAACTTGATTATCATTTCAATATGACAATACTTTACTATGAAAAAGTTATTGAATTCTGCTGAAGTCCTAAACTTTGCCTACTTTTTGAGTTGATGTGCATCATTTACCTTCTTTTGAAATTTGAACTTATTACACAGACAGATGGATACACCAAAGCATGATATTAATCAAGAAGATATCCAAAAATACACTGCAACATACGGGCATCTACCAAGAAGGAGAAAAATGACTGCTACTGCTGAATCCATGACAGCCATCCACATACTTCAGTGCGTGTGCGTTTCCAATCTGGGCAGAGAGCTAGGAATCCCCTTGGTTTCGTATAGGAAACTACACACATTTTCATGCAGATAGAGCACTTTGCATGATATTTATCAACAAGGAAGCATCCTTCATCTAGTCTACTAATGTGGCTTGTTCTGATGCTGTAGCTTCTGTTGCCCCAAAGGCTGTTGCCTCCATATGCTTACTTGTAATTGCCATGACAAAATCTCTGCTATGAAGAGACAGAAAGTGAACGCAATCTTGAGCTTCACGCATGGAGAGGAACAAAGTTGTCACTTTGTAAAGGATGGAAAGACTGGTTCAGATTGTCATTATTTGCCACTGGCAAACAATTTCTGTCTCTGGTAAATACAATGGGAATTCTAAAAATGCAAATAATACATATATAGAGACATATTCAGTGGCATGCAATTCTCTACATATTTACCAAAAATATTAGGGAGGCCTCCACATTTCTTAGAGTGCAATTGTCTTTTCAGTTTCCTTATATCCTCCTTATATCAGAAAGAAAATACAAAGCATCTACTGGACATATATGTATGTGCTTTAGGATTCACGCCTTTTATAACAATTCAATTGCAGAAATTTCTATACATGCACACTTTTCTATGCTTACAGTTAGTACCAATGCAATCTACTTGGGCCAATCAGTATGGTATAAAAATACAATTATTAACACAGCCTAGTTGAGAGCATTGCATTTTAAATGCTACTGCCTCCTGAATAATACTGTGATTGACTACACCTTCCTTTTAGTGCTCCTGTTCTGACAGCAGATCCAACCAGTAGTTTCTTGGTTGCTAGTACTAAGGGAATTTGTTATTGTGTGGGGTTTTCACCTCACAGACTTGGTAAATAATTTAATTATGACCCACCTGACTTTTTATGACATGGGAGGTTAAAACAAGCTGTATTTTTAACAGGAATATTTTACTACAGAGGAAATAATGGACAGGTGGGTATGAAAGCACTCTAACAGAGACCACTAGAATCAAGAGATAATGCAGATTAATGGGAGGGCAAGATTGTTTGTTTCCTTGTGTAATGTCTGCAAGAGCACAACCTCATCTGAAACAGATGAAAAAGAAATTGTATTCTCTGTGAAATCATGTGTTCCTGACCACCCAGATTTCTCTAAGTGAGAAGCAAAAAGTACAGTTCTTCGCTTTACTGAGACATGCCTTGTATGACTGTTCATTATGTCTGCTTTTGCTTTGAACCCATCTTTTCAAAGCATTTCTAAAGCTGCTTTTGTGTTCCCATAGATCATTCAGGAGGCCTTTCTTTTTGGTGACCAAGAGGGCACACACACACTAACGACTGCATTTGTATGTATCCATTTATAAACATCTCTTTTACCCTGGAATTATTTAGCCCACCTCCCTGGGCATATTAGGAGAAGCAGGTTTTACATTTTGAAAGTGCAATGAACAGGTTATGAAACTGAATTTACACAAATGCCTGTTGAAAACCACAGGATTGATTCCATTCATGCTACTGGGCTTTGGAACTGATTCAGGGAGCAAAATGTCTGCAGTGTGGGCAGAGACTGATAGGACAGAACAGTACCAAACATAACTGTAAACCAAGACTGTTATGCCTCACCTTTACCCCATGGCAGGGGCTCACATGCACATTTCTGTAACCAGACGGTTACCCAGAAGCTTAGCACAAAAATCAAAATCCTTTCTTGTTCCTGTTCACCACACAGAGACAGAATAAAGATAATTAACCTAGTAGTGCCACACTGAAAACTTAACATCAGTGTGAGATCCTTCACACATTGTACTTTTAGGACTGTTTCCAAATTCTTCTCAGACATAGTACTCTTAAAGTTTAATGTTTGAGCATGCTATATGTGTTTCAGCCTGTTGTTATACATGGCCAAGAATTTTCGTATGTGTACTTCTCTGACGGTATGAATTGTGATAGATTTTAGCATTCACATCTTGCAATCTAGCTTCAAGCTTTTCTCATACTTGATTTATATCTCATATCTTAGTGGATAACAAAAAAGCACTTGTATATGAGCTATGAATTTTATGTAGATTCTTTTCATAATAAACCCCATATTCAAAACCAAAATTGCAGATGAACAGCATCAGCTGAGCAGTCAAATCAAAGTCCAAATAATAACTAAAAAAATGTATATTTTTTAAAAAATAAGACAAATTAATATAAAGAGCATTGTGAATCTTTTGAAGCACAACAAAAGGAGCCATAGTTAAAATTTAATAAGTTAGAATCATTAGCTAAACAAATTCTGACAGCCTAGTTTTGCACTTCCAGTCACACATGCTCAGAACAAAGGCTTGATATGTGAGGCAACTTTAATAAGTCCCTCTGAATATGACTGATTTTTCCTTAGCCATTTTTTTTTTAATTCATATTTTACTCTGGATACTGATATGCCACATTTTATTAGTCTGTGTCACTCATATGAATTGTTAAAAGAACAGACTATCATTGAAGGAAGAGCATCTCATCATTACCATACGCATGTGTGATGACAAAGGAATGTGTAAAAATTTGGAATATTAAAAATTATCAAAAGTAGAACAAGCAAGAGCAGAATATAACCTGCTTTCTTCTTGTTGTGGTTTAAGCCCCTCATGCAGTCTCTCTCTCACTCCCCTCTTTCTTCCCCCCTAGCTCCCGAGGGGATGGGGAGGAGAATCAAAAAAATGTAACTCCCACAGGTTGAGATAAAAACAGTTTAGTAACTAACGCATAACACAAATCACTACTGCTACCACCAGTAATAATAATGACAAGAGAAGTACAAGGGAAGAGATTACAACTGCTCACCACCTACACCCAGCCAGACCAAGCAGTGCACCCCCCACCTTTCCAGGTCTCTGCCCTCCATTTTTACATCCTGGTCATGACATGCTGTGGCATGGAATAACCTCTTTGGTCAGTTTGAGTCAGGTGTTCTGTCTCTGCTTCCTCCCAGCTTCCCCTCCTCCTTGGCATAGCATGAGGCTCAGAAAGCCCTTGGCCAGACCAAAACATGACCAAGCAGTAACTGAAAACACTGGTGTTATCAGTGCTGTCCCCAGGCCCAAAATCAAAAGCACAGCATTGCACCAGCTACCAAGAAGGAGAAAAACAACTGCTACTGCTGAACCCATGACAGTATCCACCCCTTATTCCATACTATACAAGTCACACTCAGATCCCGCATTTTCAGTGTACCATCACATGTATATGTATACATCCACACACACACACAGAGGGAGAGAGAGATCATCCCTTAGTGCATGGACCAATCCCTATAAAACTGCTGAGTCCATTCTGTCCGTGATGTCAAGCTCCATCTCCAGTAACGGCCTTTCGGAGCATGAGAGGCTGTGAGCAGTGTTCACGCTCGTGAATAAGCTGGGCAATAGTGTCCATTGCTAAATCTGCCCCTTGATCATGAGTCCATCTGTGTGCTGCATCTCTGCTCTGGTGGCCTGAGGTGTCACGAACACACCAGGCTCAAAATAATTCACCCTCCACTCCAGCAGTTTCTCCAGCTTGTCCTTGGGGACTCCATGCAGCTGCCTTCCATCTCCAACGCTTCCAAAACACTGGAGGGGTTCAGTGGACTGGATACTGGCCCATACTGTCCCACACACCCTGCCACTCATGACTGCCCAGCCTCAGGGAAAATCTCTTGGTCATCCTGGATTGTAGTCTAACCACAGACAAGGCCCACACCCCACTCTGTTTAACACTGGGGACCAGACAAAATGGTTGTGGGTAAAACACACTCTGTATGAATTCCAACATGCTGATCCCCATTACAATCAGCAGGCAGGTCTCAAGGGTACTCAAAGGCCATTCAAGCCCTTCAGAACTCTCAAATGAGGCTGCTGTACTTGTCACTGGGGCTGGTGTAGCTGCTGTGCTTGCCAGCTCTCTCCCCACCAGCTGCTCTTTGTCTGAGTCCAGATCTTCCCCCTCTGCCTTGCTGGGAAGTGCTGCATGGTCTCCTGCATCCTCCTGGGGCTCGGGCCTGTGGAGCTCAGCGGGCGGCTGCTGGGGAATGCTCTTGGCTACCGCGGGGCTGGGCTCGGCTGCCGCCTGCCCCTGCCCCTGCCTCTTGGTACCTGCGGGGCTTGGCTCAGCCTCAGGGATCGGCTTCTCCACCTCCCCAGACCCCGTGGCGGGGTCAGCTCCTCCTCCTCAGTTCTGCACCAGCTACCAAGAAGGAGTAAAAATGACCGCTATTGCTGAACCCATGACACCTCTAAACTTCATTCCAAACTGCACATAGACAAACAAATGGCAATGGCAAGAATTTGTCCAGAAAAGTTGTGTTTTTTTTGCATTTGCACACTCACTAAACAAAAAATCACAATATACATATATATATATAGTATTCAGCTGGGACAGAAAGGGCTTTGAGAAATATATTAAGGCTCATCTGAGTGCAGAAGTTTGTTGTAAAGTTCATATACATACAATAAAATTCTTGCAATGGTGCACTTTTATGACATATCCCTTCTCATAATAACAAATCTGTAAATAATTGCTGTTAACAGACAAGGAAGGAGTAGAAAGAAGCAGCAGTAAAAAAAAATACAGAAATGTTAAGAATAAAATATACCAAATCTTAATATAAAGGCAATAAATATCAAAATATTTGTCTGAAGAACAGGCAGTACAAACTCAGTTACATAGCCTATTTGAAGAAGGAAATAAACCCAAACAAGCTACTGAAGTAATTATTAGAGCTCAGTTGTTGACCAACCTGCTCCAATCAAAACAAAGGATGTCCACAAAAATAAAACCACCATACCACACTGGCAAAACCAATTGGTGTGTGGTGGGAAGGTTATCTGAAGTAATAGCAACAAGATAACTGTTTACATCCATTAGATGTAAATATAGATATATTTTTATTTGGCACTGCAAAAAAGTTTATCAAATAATGCTCTCAGCTAGCAACACACATTTATGTAGCAGCTTTCCTGTCTGGCTTTGCAGAATCGTCTGTTTCTAATTCCCAGGTTTACTTTCCAAATTCTAAGGACCAGTTAAAGTCTGAAGAGTCATTGAATTAAATAAGACAGAAATCCTCTTCCTCTCACATTGTGCAAAGTTGCAGATGAACATTGATTTAAATTGTGTCTCTCCAATTTTCAAATTAAAGTTTCGTAATGAAGTGCTATAGAAGAGATGGCCCCGAATGTAGATGTCTGAAAGATGAACATTTCAAAATAGCAATGCAGCAGAAAATCATATGATTTTAAGATATTTAAATAGTGATGGAATGAAAATCCATACAGGTCAAAGACATACTTGCAATGAAAACAAACTAAGCCTAACTTGTGTTGCATGGTAATGTATGGCCTATGGCGGAGTGGTTGGAAATAAATGATCTTCAGGTCCTTTTCAAACCTAGCCATTCTATAAGTCTATGATTGTTTTTTTATATTACTGTCACTTCCTAGAACATTTTCATTAGGGTCATGTTTTAAAGCATAGGACTTTGAGCTTCCCCAGATACTCTGTTATATAGAGACAGCATATTACTACAATATCCTTATTTTCCACTCTTCTCCCTCTGCCATTCCCCCAAATCCTGCTTTCTCTGTCCAACCTGTGGTCAAGAAGGGTTTACTCTACTACCTATGGAATACACCAGAACCAGACAAAACGTGGATCATCTGCTTTTTTTAATTCTATTTACAAAAACAGATATAAAAGTCACTCAAAGAATTCAGTGGAGCTGATCCTACCTTTAGATATCTGATATTGACTAGTGAAGTTTTTTTGCCCAACATACAACCACAACTCTTATTACGAATTATTGACACCCGCAAATTACAATATATAGACTTCCACTGCTACCGGTTAAGAAAACCTTCTCTAAATATTGCAACACAATTAGGGTCAAGTGGTATTTTATGTTATACGTTAACTCTATGACAGTTGCTCTCCAGACTACTTGTCTGGGTATTTGCCTAAGGAGAAAACACAACAGATGGATAGAGACAGAGATGGAAATATGCAAAAAATTAGGTAGACAATGTTTTTCCTGTTACCACTACACCATAATTAAACAACTTGTCTTAAAAGATGAAACATAATCTCAAGAGCGCGTGTTTTTTGATGGCCATCACATCAGACGCAGAAGAGTGATACAAAGATGTCAAGTGTATTAGGATCCAAAAAGCTGTTCTCACTGGAAGAAAAAAATGGGAGATTTTTAAGTCTATCTTTCGCTCCATTTTTCCCCTCCCTCTCCCTCTTTGATGAAAAAAAAAAAAAAAAAAAGAGCTTGAAATGCATTCAAAACAAAGTAACTGTATCCACCTAGGTTTAGTGGGGGGGGGGAGGAAGTAGAAAGAGTCTAAAGTTAAACTGAAGTTACATGAAAACAGCAAAACCACAACAACGCCTAGCATTGGCTGAACATGTGCAGAACAATTTGGCACTTACTCAGCTACATTTGTATTCATGTCACACCCTTGTACTTACCTGCAAAATGTTCTAATTAATGACACATTGTTTTAAACCTCCTCCTAAGCAGTCTTCTGTGGAATGTTGTGGTTTTCCCCCACAGACAGATGGTTAGATAAACAGGAGTTAAAAAAATTACATCTTTCTCACCTTTCTCTGGCTCTCCACATTGCGAGCAAGACTTCCTAAAGAAGAGGAGCAATGAAAATGATTAGAGACTCCTGAATCAATATAGTGATTTCTGTCCCCACAGACCAGATGACAAAAGCAAAGAAGAAAACTCATCCTTTCATTTTTAAACATCTTTACTGACAAAATTTACACAAATCAAGAATTGTGATTATACTTAAGTGACCCTTACAAATGGTCCATTACCCCATTAATCTCATCTGGGACGAATGATTTCCCAGACCTAAATCTGGCCGGTATTATAATCCTGAGATTGTGAGTAGACCATACAAACCAGGCCTCTCAGAAATGAGATATTATGACAAGTACGAAGGCTATTAAGTCAATCAACAGCAAATCCCTTGAAGCTTATGACTTCCAAACTAGAATTGGAAATGAACAATTATTTTAGGCACAAGCTATATTTGGATCCAGCAGACATGTAGTTCTGCCCCACTTCGTGTTTATTCTTTTAGCAGGCCTGAAGATGGGAGAATTACTTTTGAAGCAGACTCTACTGCTTGCATGGCAATGTTACATTTATTGAGAAATACGGTTTTGTTGTGGTTTTTTTAAGTTACATTTTCCACAAGAAATTACATTTTAAACTGAAGTTCATTCTTCTTGCCCTCACCTTTGAGGCTCTATGTAACTCTGCTCTGCCCTTCCCACTTGATTTACTCTCTTCTCTCATCAGCTTTCCCCTGTATTACCCCAAAAGCAATTTTACATAATTAGGTGTCCGTCCACCTCTCCCAAAGCCACTTCTACATTCTTACCATTCCCTTCTTCAAAAGAAGACATTTCTTGAGCTGCTTTACTGGGACTACTGTTCCCTCCACATTCAACTTGAAGGCTTAGCATTTAGTATTCACTTTTCAGAATTACGGTACTGTTTGTTTGGAATCTTCCATTTCATCTATTTATCTAATTTCTGTTAAATTTCATTAAGCTAGGTATTATTCTCACTCATGCACACTCAGGTTCTGTTGATCACTGTAAAATTTCCTCAGGGAAACAATTCCTATTTTCATTTAATATTATATCTTACCTTTAAAAACAAGAAGACGACAGATTGGGGCTTAAGATGAATGATTGAGTAGCTCACATTTTATAAAACCTAGTTTGCTTAATACTAATAATAAAGAGGTGCCGACAATTTAGGCAACAATTCGTAAGAGTAAGAGTGAAATTATATTACTATGATTCATTCTAGTGCTGTTCTGTGACTGTATTTCTGGAAGTTAGATGTAAGAAGTCTGTACCAGAGAAAAGGAAAATGCAACTTGAATGTATTAGTGCTTCCAGGACTAAAATATTGTTTGCAGATCTATTGTAATCTGAAGATAATAGTGTAACTACTGTCATTGAAAGACAGTCCCACAGATACTGCTAAACGTATGTCGGCATAACTTCCCTACCCAGGGCTCATGACTAACCCCAATCTGAAATAACTTTATCTCCACAGCAGTACTTAAAACATTTCCAGTTAGACTTCCTTAAAGGAACTCCATAGTATAGATTCTAGATGTTTTAATCAAAACCCAGTGTTTAGCATTCTACTACAAATAAACTAGTGTTCCTCCCACCATTAGATGAAAAATTTTTTCAAGTTGTCATGTCATATAGCTGACAGTAATTTCATTTACACCATTTTATTTATCCTATTTTCTTACTGTAGGCATCCCTGTGCCATGAAGTATCAAGAGGCAAACAGAAAAAAGCTCTGCAACCTCTTTGACAAAAATATTTTTGGCAAACACACTGCATTAATGTGAAATGTCAGGGTATCAAAGACTCCCTGAGGAGTTCAGCAAACAGATCTAAAGAAATCCAAAGATGTGATTATGAGTCTTTTTCAAGACTAGCTAGGCCCTTCTTTAAAAATCTGCAGTCTGAGTAAAGAGTCAGTTGCTTATCTTGAATGACCTTCTTGAGAAGGCAGAAAATGGGAATGAGGAATAAAAGATGAAGTTAAAAATAATTCTAATTTGTGATAGTATTTCCACATATAATTAGTGTTTAAATAGCAGTTTGTTAATAGTTTGTTTAATAGCAGTTTGTTAGATACTTAACTATTTCGTATGTACATCTCTATAAATGCTCCTTCATCACCCAAGCATATGTGTAGTAGACAAATGTAAATCAAATAAGTACCTTGATATTAAGATTTCTGTATCAAGATGAAGCTGAATATTTTTAAATTAATGCATAATTATATGGAATTTGTGAGACATCACTAATCTGAATACCTCTAAGACATATAGATGACCTATTAAAAAACTGTCTGATTCTGACTTATGTTAAGTAGTTTTTGTTTAACTGGTCTTTATTAGCACAACATGGAGATACATCAAAACCTGAGTGCTATCTCTTGATACTGCTTTAGAGCTTTCTACTCTAAAATTGAAATTGAGTTACCACTGTCTACCCATTGCTCTGAATCCTAGCTGTGTTCTGGATAACAACTCTGTTCTACCAAGCAATTACTACACAAGAAAGGGAACAAAAGCCTACTGCTCTTAGCCAACATCTTGACTTCTCCCTCTACATTCAGCATATCTTCCTTTCTGCACTTTCTTCTCAGAAACCGCTCCCCACTGACAAAATCTATCAGTTTCCAAGTTCTGGTGGCCCCATTTTTGCATTTCATACCTTACGATGGTTACTTCCATGTGGTAAATTGGAGCTGTTCAGCCTGGAGAAGAGAAGGCTGTGTGGTTGACCTCATAGAGCCTTCCAGAGGGCCTACAAGGATGCTGAGAGGGACCCTTCATTATGGACTGTAGTGATAGGAGAACAGGTAATGCGTTTAAATTTAAACAGGGGAGGTTCAGCTTAGATATAAGGAAGTTCTTTACTGTAAGGGTGATGAGACACTGGTCAGGTAGCCCAAATAAGTGGTAAATGGTCTATCCCTGGCAGTGCTAAAGTCTAGATTGGATAGGTCTAGTGTGAGGTGTCCCTGCCCATGGCAAAGGGCTGGAACTAGATGATCTTAAGGTCCTTTCCAACCCTAACTATCCTATGATTCTATGATTCTATGATATGAGGCTTTTCCCAAGCTTAACATCATTCAAGATCTTAAACGATGTTTGGTGGATTGTTTCCTGTTAATCTGAATTGTCAATTTTCAGAAAAGCTAATTTTAGGAATGGGAGTCAATCCAAATTCACTCCCTGGAGAAGTGACAGTGTGTATCTACAACAAACACTACTGTGAGAAGCAAAATTGTATCATTCACCCCACTCTGATGAGGCTGTTAGAACTTTTCCTGGAATTTCAATAGCATTTTTGAACCTCCAGCCCTTTGCATAGTTCAAAGGGACAAAAAGTCACAGATATGTAGGAGGACTGACAGCTTTCTTCATATGAGTTGAGAAAGCCATTTTTGACTATTTTTCAGTAACTAAAATTATCAAAAAAACCCACAATGCATCAAGTAAGCCTATCCACTTAGGAGAGACTGAAATAGTGTGAAAAATTCAGAAAAATAAAACTATTAAACTAACCAAAGAGCCTTCTTTAAATTTGGCCAATTACCAGTTGCTGATAGGAAACTCACCCCAGTACTTTAACTATTAAAGAATGCTAAATAAATTAAGTATACACAAAAAAGAGCCCATCAGTATATTCAGAGCAAAAAGAACTGCTACCATCTCATTTAGCAAGCACAAGGGCATATCCTCAGCTCTTTATAATTACACGTCACTCAATGAGACTGTGCTTGTTCTTCTATGACAGCAGTAAACACGGTTTGATGAAAACTGCTAATTTAGAAATTAGGCACCAAAAATAGAACCTTAATCTGCTACTCCAGCAAGTATGACAGTATAAAGCATAGATTAATTTGAACTTTCCTTCAGCAGACAATCTGGTCTCGACAATTGGTGTGCGACAGGCAGCTTACGAATGATGATCTTAGTGAACCACTCCTTTGCCATGTAGTTCTAATAATATCCTTCACTTTATTCAGTTTCAACTAATTGAAGTTACAAAAATTTCCATTCAATCTGATGCATTTAAGATGAGTATTTTTTCTCTTTTAGTGCAAGCCTGTTTGCTTCCTGTCCCATAAATCGGTGACAGTTACTTGCATCATCAGTGCTGGAAATGCTTTGCATGGCACTTTGTACAGCCCTATGTCAGTATCAGGAAGTAAAAAAAAACAAACACCATCCCTTTATAAGCAAATATTTAATACTGAAAGAGATCTGCAATTATGGATTTCTGCACTCCAATAATTTTGCCAGGAGCAGGCTCCAACCCATGGACATGGCTGCACAGAGTCACTTTACTGCTGCCATAGCAGAGCCTCATAGCAGTTATTCCAGAAAATAAATTCAGAGAATACTAGAATGAGTGACCCTAAAGTGTATACATTATTTTACTCACACATGCCCTTATTTGCTGAAGTGCTGCTATATTTTAGTGTCAGTGAATGTTTACTCCAAGAAAAATATAAACATACATCTTCTTTTGGTAAAATTAACAACACCCTCTTAGAGTAAGCAATCACTAACATGCAAACTGTATTAATTTTATTATTAAATTAATATTAAGCTAATAAACATTGAAGGCACTGGTCAATAAAAGTAAGCTGTTCCTTTGTCTATATTAACATAGCAGTGTATATAGTACCTATATTAAAAAAAAGTATGCGTGTCTGTCTATCTATCTATCTATCTATCTATCTATCATCTATCTATCCATCTATCTAAACAGTGAAGGGTATTTCAAAGTGATGACTGTATTTTGTATTGCTTCCTGGGTTTCTGAGGAAACATGAGGGGCAGTCTTCTTCCTCACCTGCAGATGAGTAATTCCCTTCTTACCCATCTGAAGTTTCATATTGTTTCTCCTCTACAGCATGAAAAACTTGCACAGAAATAATTCTTTATGATATCTGAGAGATACATATTCCCAAGACACACAGAAAATTGATTCACAAGAAAGTATATTCATACAACACAAGTGACACTATCTCATTTCTTTACACCCTGAGCCACAAAACATGACTACTGAAGGCATCCTGAAACAGGGATGGAACCCCATCCACTTTCAGCCCTCTAGCGTAGCCACACAGGCTTATAAATGTTAGAATATGGTTAATTGCAACCCAACATTATACATAGAGGTTTTCTCCCAGCCTGTGCAAGTTTAGCCTAAATTCAATATGTTTCTACTGTAGGCTATGTTTACTGAAATAAAGCTACATTTAACTATAGGCAACCTGTCTTTGAACATATGCTGTAGGCAGCAATCTAGCAGAGAAATGGGCGACAAGCTGTGAGACTAAACTTTTATCATCATCTCTATAAATCAAGATGAAAGCTATAGACTTCCTCCTGTGGACCTCATACAGCCTTGAGAAAAAAAGTTAAAATATTTAGATTGAAAGAACAAAATAGTAAAAAGTGGAAAAAGAAAAACTCAAAATTATTCAAAGCATTTGTCCAGTACTAAGTGCGGCTTCACTTCCCAAGAATATATACTTTTATTTTTCTAAAGACGTATTTGACATCTATGACTAATTAATAAGATTAATGATATCTGTTCTATCCAGAAGTGTTTTTTCTTCAGTTCCATTTACGTTGCTAGCAGAGAGTAAAACTCAGAATGAATTCCCACTAAATTGACTACAGCAAGTTGTAACAGCACAGATTTAGTGCAGCAAGTGAGACACACTGCTTGATAATTCTCATCTGTCAGCTAATTAAGCAATTTAGAGGATGCCATATAGGCAGTTAATATCACTTGAAATCCCTGAAATATGAAATCCATATAGATTCTGTTAAATTTCCAACATATACAAAATTACTGTAGAGAACGTGTTTTGCACTGATGTTTTTATAGTAGTAATGAATTACTAAACCACTGCCCCTTCTGCTTTCTTTGGAAGATCAAAATTCTTCAATATACGGTAAAAAGACACTGCAATTAAATTGTGATCATGCTTGTATTTTGTAGTGGAAATATTTAGGAATAAAGATGTTTAGCAACTCACCAATAGTCAGAATTAATCTGAATGAGAAGCCACACCTAGTAAAGTGCATCTGTTTGAAACACTTTAGCCCTTGCTTTCCTCAGAGAAAGAAAACTGAATTAACAGCTGCTACCTTTCAGCTGTCGCCTGTCTTTGTGCCACAGGTTGTCATCTCTGGAACATGATCAACAGAAAATAGCACTACCTTTGACTTAGCTCAATTTACAATCAGACAGGTTAGCTTAATCCCTCAGTAAAGATGAACTGGAGCAACTGGGTTCTGCCCTGTTCTACTGATCCTCTTATACGGTTATTTATCTCTTGCAGAAATATGAGACATAGGCAAAGGTTATTAACAATTTAAACATGTCCAAGTTCAACTGTACTGTAGGATGCAGAATGTCAAGAACACACTCCTTTCTTTTACATTTACATGACTGTGATTGAAAAATACAAAAGGATCATCTCAATCATACAAGAATTTTGTGTACTTTTCTGCACTAGTTCTTTTCCACTTCTCCCCCCTTGTTTCAGAAACTACTCACTTTTGAATCAATATTAGTCACCACTTCTCCAGGTTATTTACGTTTATCAAGAATACTGTACACTGTAGCTAAATGTGGTGATAAGTCTGAGGAGGAAGAACACAGCACAACTAAGGCTTTTAGGAGACCCAAAGATTTTGACAGACCTAGATCTCCTCCTTTAGCCACTTAGCATTCTCTGAACACATCAATGCCCATTTATCTACATAATGGGCTGTGTTTAGACACATTCACCAACTTGTATACATATTTGGCTTACTGTTTAAGCTACACCTTCCCGTGTGAGCATTATTTTTTTGGTATCAGATGAATAAAAGAAAAAAACCTTACACTGAGCTCTAGGATCAAATATAGAAGCTGCATGTAGAGAGTTGATCTACACTTAAAAAAAAATATGGGAAAAAAAATCATACTTAGAATGGAAATGTCCCTTGAAAACCACCGAGTAAAGCTCATATCTAATACACTATTCTTACTCTGCTTGCAAAAGTTCCATTGATCTCACTAGGTGATCCACTCAAAGTAAGAACTGCTTATTAAAGTTGAGCTTCAATAAGAGGGAAAATTTGTCCTTCAGACAGAACTATGATCAAGACATAAGTTTAGCCCAAAAGGAAACAGAAATACGTGGACAAATACTGCATTTGCGTAAACACAGGGGGTAACAAGATAGTGAATGTGAGTACCTTGAAATGACCTTTACATCGCTACACAGACAAAACTGTGTACACATGTAATGCGAAGGAAAAAGGTACTCCTTTTGTACAAAAGGCATATATCAAATTATGAAATTCATTACAACAAGCAGTTCAAAGAGAAATTATTAAAATAGTTTGGTCTTTATTTTTTGTCTACTACTTGTCATGTCTTCTGCTCTCTCTCTAGTATTCTACAGGTTCCAGCCTTTGATTTAATTCTCTGCACTGTAAATAATGAACAACAAAAAATCATACTTACCACATTGTCTTATAATGAAATAAAATAAAAAAGCTGTAATATCTCTGTGACTTATATTCCTGTTAACATGGCTTTGATGGAACATACACTTCCTAGATCCCCTATATATTTCTTTGTTGAATTTGAGCTTTCTTTCCTATTCAAAGCTATTTATTTATAATAACCTTTTCAGACTAATAGTAATACGCTAAAGAGCTAAGTACAAATTATTTAATATTAATCTTCCTGCTTTTTAAAAGAATTGTGCAAGATTTTTTATCTCCTGATTTGACAAGGGAAATGACAGGTACATGCCAAAATTATTCCTAATATATAAAAGAGGCAAACTATTTCATTTATTTCCCTATTTCATTTCAAGATGAACCATTTTTTATATTAAAATCAATATGCAAACATATCTTCTTCTGGGCAAATCTAAGCAAGATGCCATTTAGGCTGTGCAGGAACTCCTGTTCTAACATCAGATAGAAGAGATTCATTGTCATATTCCTATTTTATTTCTAACTTTTTCCTAGAGGGAAAGCATAGATGAGGCAGGTGATCCCCTGGTTTGGGGTTTGGATCAGCACTTACTAATTCCCTGAGATAAAGCCTCCTGAAGCAACAACATTCTTGTTTCTGTTTTTGTTAGGCTTATGTATTTGACATCATGTTTCGAGCTACAGGAAGGTCAACCTGCCCCTATCAACAATTTTATTAAAAAACAAGCATTCCCAAAACACACTCTACGGATTTGGGATTTAATTAAAAAATCTCTGTATGGAAATAAAACATGCAGAGCCTGACTAATTCAAATGTGCAAAATCATAATATAAATAAAATAATATGAATTCTAATTCACAGTATGTTGCTGAGGCCAAAAATCCAGAGGTTCCAGGTGACGAATGCTTGTGAGACCTAGGGTAAGTGAAGAGTGAGGTCACACAGCTCTGGAGCATGTTCTGGTTTTATTTCCTTTCATCACCATGAAACTAATATGCTTGGCAAGTACAGCTCTATCCCACCTTTGCCAGCTGACATTAGCACAAAACAAAAAGATAGGCCTTAGCTCCTACAGATGTTTCCCTGCTGCTATGCAGCTGGAAAAATCCCACCTTGCCAAAATAAATTCAGTAAAACACTGGTTTTGTTAGCCTTGATAAAATGCCCTCCATAGAGAAAAGAATCTGAGGAGAGGACCCAGTTGTGGCCATGGACTGAATGGATAACACTGTTTCAGGAGCAGAGGAGGAGGAGATTTACTGCTGCAACTGCAAGAATAGTGAAGACACCTACTGAAGTCCAAAGCTGTTTGTTTACCTTGAATCATCTAGGCTGAAGCAATCTAAATCCTATAACAGATCTGAAAATCTCTGATTTTCAAAGCAAATCTCAGTAAATCTCTGATATACCACCGTATGTGCAAACAGCAAATCTCTGTTATAACTACATAATAAAATGTAAATAGTAAATGACATAATAAAATGTCATCATGAATCATTTTTGTGAAGAGAAGTATTTTTAGCCTGTAGTTTTGGAAATTTTAAACTTCAGCCCTTTGTGTTTTAAGGAACAGAAATAAAACTAGATTCAACTGCAGATAAAACAAAGATAACATTTGCTGTTAGATCCTCTATTTCTTGAGAGAAAAATGATGCCTACATTAGACATAAAAAAACATTGACTGTATAGACCTTGTAACTGCTACAAATGCAAAAGAATTACATAGCACAATTACAATAGCAGGAGAAAATAAAACCCTGTTATTTTATTTAATAAATAATGTATTCTTTACTAATATATTTATTTTCCTGGATGTACATTTTACATTTCTCTAACACTTTTGAAATGGATGATTTATGAAACTAAGAGTTCCAGATAGAGAAAAAGAGAGTACAAGAACCGAAAACTGTTTCAGACAGAAAAAGAGATAAAAAACCCTATAAACAGTAACATTATTCATCTGAATGAAGTTCTTGTATCCACCAGTCTGGTTTGTGAACTCAGATAATAGATGGAACTCCTGGACTCCACATTTGTCTACTATGGACATTACCAGGGTATGTTAATATTTTGGTTGTGATTATAGCAAAAGTGGAAGTTGTAATATTTTTCAGCTTGGACAAGAAATGTTCTTAAAGTTACATAGTGTATTTAACAAATCAGATTACTTTGTTAAAATTGTTACTCTGGTGTATGTTGATAAAAGCATAAATACCATACTGAGGTAGTTTCCTCAACACCATAAATCATCTTTTTTTTCTTTACGTTGTTTCTCCATCCCCTGCTTACAAACACCTGCGCCATCAACTTGTAAGTTATTCTCTCTACTCTAGTCTTGATTCTCTCACCACAATTGAAATGCACACCATTACATAAGTGTTCTTGCACAAGAACTGCTTACAGAAGATAGGGATTGGGTTGCCACAGTAATTCTGAATAAATTATTATTGTATATTATGATATAGTAAGCTACTAGATACCATGCTGTGCTTGGTCTGACCTGTTATTCCAGCTTCAATCCTAGCTTTTTAGAATTCCAATCCATATGGCAGTTGAAGGGTATGTCTTACTCATTCAGCTTCACCAGAGACCTGCACCACCCAGGCCTGTGAGGAAGATGATGAAGTGGTACACAACAACTTACAACAGGTCTTCCTACTCACCATTGTCACTGTACTTGTTTCTCATGGACTCAGTCCCTCGCAGCCTTGACATTAGCACTGTCCTGCTGTGGAGACATCAACCGGGCTTTCCTGTATCTCCGGTGTGACCTATCCTTTCCTGAAATGTCTCAGAAACTGAGTTCAATACTCTTGCTGTTTTAATGACATTTCAAACTTTACTTTTGCAGTCAGAAAATACAGCAAGAAGCAATGTGTTTATAAAATATATTCCTGGTATACATAAAAGCAGCAATGCAAGTTCTCTTGAACAAGAAGCTGGAAGTGACAAATAGCTTTAAAAATGAACTTCCCTCCACAGGAATCACACAGAAAACTCAGATCAACAAGACATACTTGAAATCAAAGGTAGAACCAATACGAATAATCCACAATGGACTGCTAAAATGAACCCAGGATAGCAAACGCCAATAATCCTTTCAATTGCCACAAGAAAGGAAAACCTTTTTCTTTTTTTTAAAAAAATAGAAGAATACCTATGCTAACCACAATTTCTAGGGATGGCAAGAAAACACTAGTAATGCAGAAGGCTCCTCCTGCTAGTAACATGATTAAAGATGCACAGGTATAAAACTTCTTGAGGAGAAGATACGTAATGAGTAGGCTACTAGAACATAGGAGAGGATATCATGATAAAAAATATCCACAGTACATGTTACAGTTTAAGACTGTGGGCACTGTTGATCTTCATAGACAACTTCCTGCAGAACAGAATTTAGCACAGGATGCATTATGCTGCTGAAAAGCAGATATGCTTGCACTGTGGTTGCACGCTAGGTTAATTCTTCTTTAGTACTGTTAATGAAGAATAAGGATCAAAGGAATGGAAACAATCGAGCCCACCCTACTGGGTATCATACCAGCTTGTAGTTCTCCTTTTCCTCTTCTGCCCTGCACTTCAGGGGAATAAAGCAATACTAAATAAAGCAATACTTAAGTATGCAGCCCATTTCATTCACTCTCAACAGATTGTGTGCAAAAAAAAAAAAGAAGTGTGCAAAAGAACTTTCCAAGGCAAACACATCCTTCTACACAAATTAGCAAATCATGGGCAATGGAGAATGGTTTTGACTGTATTCTGTATTCTTCTTTTCATGGCAAATAGCTTTCCATGAAAACACACTATAGCTATTACATCTTATCTCAGAAAAGAAGCCAACTTATCTACAGGCAATCCTATGAGGGTTGTTTAATTATATTCATATTTATGCATTTTAAAACTATATGCAGTGCATAGGTCAGGCTGAGTAATATCTTGGCTGCAGAGTAACAACAGCAGGACCCTCACTGAGACTCTAATTGCTAGCAGAGCTCAGCTCTCTTTCGTATGTGTAGTGTGTGTACATTGCCTTGGTTAAATTCTGTATTGCCTTTTAACCTTTTTTCCTGTTGATGTTGCTGAGTGATAATGATCTCCCCATCTGGCTTACTGATTTATATATATTAATATATATAAAATATTAATATCACAGTTAAAGCTAGTTGGGATCTGTTATTTATTCTGATCTAAATTAATAGAACATTGGAAATTTCACTGTGACTAAAAAGTTAACAAATTTCAGGGCAGTTTTAAAAATTACCTAGAGTTAATTTTTCAAGTGTTAAAATCAAATGAAACAGACTGATGAGATTTAAAGTAACAGCAGATATACAGCTCACCTCCAATAGGAGCTTTTCCATTTATATCCATTAAGGTACTACTACAAACTTTTTATGCTGAAGCATGCCTGTCTCTCTCTTTGCAGAAGGCAAATACTTGTATTTTGCTGAATTTTTCTGGGATCACTAATAAAACCAACAAAGAAAAACTACTGCATGGGCCATTATTTTTGTGCAATTAATTCCCTCGATTCCCTCAGACTTTCAGTAAATGCTGAATACCTAACCAGAAGTTAAATCAAACACTGGATTCCAGCCATTGTAGAAACTGTAACGAGAGTCTCTGTGACATGCAAGTTAGACAATAGGGCAAGAAAAGATGAGCCAGGAAAAAGTGGCAGAAAGGTAACTTTCACATTTTATTATGTGTTTTATTATATTCTCTGTGTGTCTAGAAAGTCTTACCACCCAGATTCAATTCTGCCACTCCCAGCCCAGCTCTGATACCAGCTTCCAAAGATAAATACAGGCTTAGGAAGGACTGACATTTAGAAGACATATTAGATCATCACATGACTGCAAATCAATTATTCACATGACTGCAAATCAATTACTATAAACTCAATCATTACAGGAAATCCTACAAATACCTGACTCTTCAGAGTACATTATTATTTTTCCAACAGAAAAAAGAATCCTGATAAAATTGGGTTTGAGTAAAATTCCACAAATAGTACAAGCAAAAAATCCTTGGGAGAAATTAATGCTAACCTGGAGAATTCAATGTTGGCAAATGAAAGAGGTCCCACCTAAGAATTTTATGAACCCCAAGTAAGCAAGTAACAAATAACAATCTTGCTACATCAATTTGACACTTAGAAACCACAGGAAACTGGAAAGATTATGATTTTATTTCAAGATATCTTGATTTAAGCACAAATCAATGAAAACACAGAAATTATTTTAAATGCATATAATCACATTACTTTATTAAGTGGAATATCCCATTGGTTTAAAGTTTGATAGCACTATCTACCAAGATTGATATTATTACAACAGATTATCTTTCCCAGTGAGACTGCAGACAGAAAAGTGATGCTGTATAATATCACATTTAATCAAAGTTCTCAGAAATAATAGTGCCATTATATTAGCATTGGAACTGCTTTTCAATGAACCAACAGGCAGTGTGTCTTCATCTTTTATTTCTAATCAGCTAATAAATCTACAAGTTGCCAAGATTATGCTGAAAGGTTGGCATGAATTCTCATTCATCATAATTTGACTTCAGCAATGTGCCGTCCACTTTATGACGTCTGCACATGATGTCTGGAGAAAAAAAGAGCACCATTTCTACAATTACCTTTCTGTAATTGGTCCATCAAGCTGCCACACTAGTATTTTGTTTATTGACTGAATTGTAGTTTAGAGCCTCTTATACACTAAATCACAGTGGGAGAATAAGAAGTGAAAGCCTGGCAGCATGCTGGGATTTCCTAGGGGCAGAAATGGGGGGAAAAAAGGCACAGCTCCTAAAGTCTGCAACAAAGAATACAGGAAAAAGAATGCAAGCAGTTTAAATATATTAAAAAAATAAAGAAAAGTTCAGGTTTAAGATCTGACCTTTAAGAATTGTTTGTCAGTACTTTGGATACAAATAGAGAGGTAAAGTTAAAATTGTGCCAGAAATGGAGAACAAGGACTAATAAATTGACGTAGCATAAAAGTAAAAAAAAAAAAAAAAAAACAAAAAACCAACACCTAAGCAGCCAAACAAAAAAACTACACAAAACACCAAAACACCAAAACACCAAGAAAATAAAGTTTATCAGGTCAAAACAAAGATTCATCCAGCCTGATTCCTCCAAATGTTTTTGACAGCAAGCACTATCTAGAAGAATAAACAGAAGGACAATGATATAATCATACACCCTCAGAATGCTCTCCTTCCCCCTAACAATCAATAGCTCTAGAACTCTACAAACCTGAGAGATTTCTCTGTATTTCAAAACCCTTCACAATTGGTGGTCCCAGGGCTTGGTATTGGAGCTAATTCTGTTTAATGTCTTTACCAATAATCTGGACAAGGGGATCGAGTTGGGCAGGGGTGATGATATGCTTGAACATTGGAAGGCACTACAGAGAGATCTGGACAGGCTCGATCCATGGGCCCAGGGCAACTATATGAGGTTCAAATACTCTAAATTCCCCCAACAATCTGTTGAACATTTATTCTGGCAAGAGTTAAGCAGGAGCTTAATCATCCAGATTTGAAGACGGTCTTTTACTTGCTTGATTGGTTTGGGGGTTTGAGACTCTTTCTGTTATTGGGGGAAGGGGTTGTGAGGGTTTTTGGGGGGTGAAGGTTGTTGGGGTTTTTTTGGCTTTATCAGTTTTGAAAAGACAGAAAATAAACATTCCAATTTCACCTTCTATATGCCACTCACAATTAAACATATAGCTACTATATCCCCCAAAAGCCATCTCTTTCCGCATAGAGAATCTGTCCTGTAGGTGATTATCCCTCATGTGCTTTTGGAGAAAACTTAAATGCTTTTAACACGCAGACATTACTGCATAAAATCCTTGGAAGAGTAATACATCTGTCAACTGAATATGTCTTAAAGTTAGACCTAAGCTATTTTAAGTCAAACAACTTGGATGTGGAAAGCAGCGTAGTCACAGCACCCAAGACAGAACGCAGGGCAAAGTTGTCAGAGTGGCCTAGCCTGATTTTCTGCAAGTTTTTCAGAACCTAAGGCAGGCTCTCTAGTCAACCCTGAACACTCAGCTGCTGCTATTATAAACTGTGCAGTAGAAAAATCCTACGAGCTAAGCACAGAAAAAGGACGTATCAGAACTGTTAAGCTCCACAGCTGTGAGAATGGTGCTTTAGAAATGAAGTACATAAACTATTTTAGAGAGGTACTTGATAATGATCCCACAGTTACAGTCCAAAAGGCTGCCTGCTCAACAGGACCTTTCGGAGACTTGCGTAACACCATCTCTAGCTTTAGTGTCACCATTAGGCATAGGATAATAGATGCTTAGGCCCAGACCACTCTGCTCTGTGGATAAAGCTGAATGCCAGGCACTTGAAAAAACTTTACATCAAAAATGAAGGCTGTCAGCAACAGAGAGCTTCTAAAGTAAAAAACTAACCTTTATATTGCAGATTCAGATTGAAGCATTTGAACCCTGCTTATGTCACGTGAGAAGCTACATGCGCTGGTTTGTAATCATTGCTCAGCACTGCTTTATTAGTCTAACCTGATGGTTCAAATCTCTAATAGTCTGACCTGATGGTTCATATAATGCGAAGAAGATGAATCTATTTGGAAAGGTGACTGATATCAGTCTTTTAAATAGACCCATCGTCCACATAGGAATTGAAATAAAAACACATATGAGCCTCACTGTGAGACACCCATTGAACTATTTGTAATTATTTTCCCTGAAAGGTCAGATAATTGAAAAGTGCAATTTACTTTGCTTGGAAAAAAACAGAAGAAAGTAAAAGCTTTCTGTGATACAGCATTCCTTATAGCATAGTCAACTCACGTAGCTACACTTTGCTTACCTCATCTGCATTGTTTTCATTTACTTAATTTCAATTAGATTGCAAATTATACAGGGATTAAGGTGTTTCTACTGTGATCTATTCAATTTTGCAGTCAATTGATTTCTACTTATTTAGTAAGTGTTTGGACATTAGCTGCTTTAGCAACTAGATATACACATGAAGTCAACTCTCCAAAATGGTAAAATGCGCACTACTTGAACTCCTCATGAGCATGATAGAGGAAACAGTAAGCCATAGGAAAGGAACTGAATGAAGTTCACCTGTAACAGGACTTAAGTCACCAATAGTATAATTAGATGAAAGAAAACACTACAGTAGGAAGCACTAAGAGAAGCAGTTTGTGAAACATTTGTACTTCCCAGAACACCGAGGTCTGGAGCTGAAGGTGTGTCTTCAGTTTCAGAATTTTTCTTCAAGGAATTCTGATGAGAAAAACCAAATAGGGCAGAGTTTCAAAGAGAACAGTGCAACCTCTTAGCTGCCCAGGGGAGAAGGAGAAAGGAGAAGGGTGAATTAGAATTGTTTAAGCTAGTGAAGGAAATGTTAGGGGGAGGGGAGATGGGACGCACATAACAGCTGTTCTCAAAATATAATATGCTGCTGCTTACAAAAGCAGTGAATATTTATGTCTCTGGTCAATACAACAGCAAGAGGATTAAGTTGCAACTATGAAGAGCAGGTTTAGACATGAAGAAAAATGTTTAAACTATTGAAGTACTGAAGAAGTTAACTGAAGTAGTTTAGTCTGTCAGCAGAGATCTTTAGAAGCTAAGACATGCAACTGCCAGCAATGACAGAGGATTCACATTGATTTTCACAAGGGACAGAAATGATGGCCTTTTGAGGGTTTTTTTTCTAATCATATGAGAATCTACACAATATTAACCTTCTCTGCCATACTAATAGATTCCTGAACAGACTTAAGGCAATTTCTTTCTTAGGTAAAGGCATTCTAAGAAAAGGATCAACAAATATTCTAGCATTTTAAAAAACAGACTTAGTGAAAACAGACTCTCTACAGGCAAACCAGCCACCTCAATATATTGCCAGCACAGATATTTTAAGTGAGTAGAATGATGCTGAGAGTGATACAGTCTTAAAGGTCTCACCTCTTTGCACATTATCTTGCTGGCAGGTCAAGTTTCTTCTGGCTTTTCATTGCATCAAAATTTAGAAGCTGATAATGGCATTAGGATTACTAATAAGATAGTTAAGAGGGATTCTGAATATTCTGATGAATTTTTTAGAGCTTTCAGTGGAACACTGGTCTCTCCTAAGTAGCAGGTATTTAGAGTTGTGTAAAGGGAGAAGGTGTTTCAAGATCTGATGTCAGGCTTAGTGCTGTGCTGAAGGAGTATGTCTAAAGGAAGAACAGCTATACCATCACTCAGGAGCAATTGAGACGCCCGAGTTTCACACAGAAAGCAACATCACCTTTTATTTTACCTGCTTGCACATTGTTTATAAGAACGACTACTCAACTTCTGACATTGCCTCTGCAATTGTAGTTTCAAATCTGTTTCCTCCAGGAAGTTAGGTAAGAACAACTGCATTCCTTGTGTCCTCCCCACAGAGCAAAGGGACTACACAAACTGAGCATTTAGTACGCAGGACACTATCTACAATAAGTCCAGTATATAAAAGGATGGAGGAATACTGCTGACACTAAATCCATCATTTAAAATGCAATATAGGTAGAACTTGACAGATCTTCCTCAAAAGTGTATTACAAAGTTATTTTTTTCTTTTGCCTGAGTACAATTTTTTTTGTTTGTATGGAGTTCATTCTTTTAAATAGTCCAACTGCAATTCAGAACTATTACATTATCCCTTGCTAAGAGCTTACCAGGAAGACACTTGCTGGCAGCTTCAAGAGCCATTGTTTAAGTTAACATTTCTGCTTGCAAATGATGTTTTATGTTAACTCAATTTGCACTGCTCTTGTTTAGCCTTGCTGTTGAGGGAGTTGTTCTGACCTGTTTGTGGATTGAGTTGATGTGTTTACCACAAAGTATTCCAAGAAAGTTGCTCCAGATTAGTATTCTGGGACAGATCTTTAGTTGTATCTATTTTTTTTTCTTTACTGGATTTGTAAAGCATAGAAATAACAACGGTTCACTGATTCTATTTATTTTCTTGTTACTTTGTGTTTGCATTGTTTTGTTTTTTTTTTCTCTTTACAATATTGTTTTATTTTTAAGAGCCAGAGCACAATTACTTAAGAGAAGCAATCAACAGGGGCACAGATATTGCTCTGTAGATTAAAAGATAATGAACAACATACCTATAAGACATATATTTATATGCCTCATCCTAAAAAATCACTGATGTCAATAAGTATACAGTCAGCTTGTAGGTGGGAATCAGCACTAACAGGAAAGGGAGAGCATATGATTCCATTGTATTTGTGAAGTGCCTTAAAAGAGATCTAAATGAATTATGAGAAATTATTAATGAAATACCAGATACATAATACTACTGCTAAGTGAGTATTTATGAAGAAATAAGGCAGAATGATTTAACTGGAAGGTCCTTGAGAAGAGCTCTGAAACAAAAAGATTAATTAAATGAAGTAGCTACCATATTACAAGCAGCACAAAAGAAAGAAGAGAAGGCAGTGAAAAACCTAAAGAAAACTATTCAAGAAATGGTTGATACCTTTTCTCCCTGTCCTGGGTTCAGCTGTAACAGTTATTTTTCTCCTTCCTAGTAGCTGGTGCAGTGCTGTGTTTTGGCATTAGTCTGAGAACAATGCTGATAACACACTGATGTTTTAGTTGTTGTTAAGTAATGCATACTCTGATCAAGGCCTTTTCAGACTCTCCTGCTCTGCCAATGAGGAGGGGCAAGGGACTCTGGAAGGAAGCAGACACAACTAACCAAAGGTGTATTCCATAAAACAGCATGTCATGCCCAGTATATAGACTGGGGGAAGTCACCTGGAAGGCCAGGTAACTGCTCAGGTCAGGTTGGGTATCAGTCAGTGGGTGGTGAGCAGCTGTATTGTGCATCACTTTTGTTGCTTGGGTTTTTTTACTTCCCTTTTTAGTTTAATATTCTCTTCCCTTCTTAGTTCCCTTATCATAATGATTAGTAATAGTAATTTTATATAATATTTTAGTTATTGGATTGTTCTTATCTTAACGCACAGTGTTCACATTCTTACGACCCTTCTCCCCATCCTGCCCAGAGGAGGTGGGGGGAAAGGGGAGAGTGAGCAAGTGACTGCATGGTTCTGAGTTAAACCATGACACTCCCTCAAGCCTGGTTCTGTGATGCATATCCCCACCATCCTTCCACCTAGCAAGTAGTCAGGAAGGAAAAAACCTCTGAAAAATATGGTGTCTTTAAATAATGCATATACACAGCCAGGAATGTGGTCTACCATTACCACATTGATTTCTAAGCCAAAAGATAAGTATAAAGAAATCAAAACCTAAACCAGTTCCTCTTACTCAGACAAGTTATAGATAAAAAGAATAAATATACTATTATTACAGTCCTCACTTTGAGTAGCCAGAAATAATAAATTCAATGATTTCCCCCCTGTTATAAACAGACCACGTGTCATGGGTTCAGCAGTAGCAGTCATTTTTTCTCCTTCTTGGTAGCTGGTGCAGCACTGTGGTTTTTTTTTTTGGACCTTGGAGCTGTGCTGATAAGACCAGTGTGTTCAGTTACTGCTTGGTAATGTTTTGGTCTGGCCAAGGACTTTCTGAGTCTCGTGCTATGCTGGGGAGGAGGGGAAGCCGGGAGGAAGCAGAGGCAGGACACCTGACCCAAACTGACCAAAGAGGTTATTCCATACCAC
>JARCZZ010025420.1:0-22188 GCA_030323915.1 Brotogeris chrysoptera
ATTCTCTTTCCTTGTATTTCTCTTGTATTATTACTGGTGGTAGCAGTAGTGATTTGTGTTATACCTCAGTTACTAAATTGTTCTTATCTCAACCTGTGGAAGTTGCATTCTTTTGATTCTCCTCCCCATACCCCCGGGACTGGGGGAAGAAAGAAGGGGAGTGAGTGAGTGAGAAAACTGCGTGGGTGGGGGTCTTAAACCACGACACCTCCTTTGACCTGCTGGCCACACTACTTTTGATGCAGCCCAGGATACGGTTGGCTTTGTGGGCTGCGAGCTCACACTGCTGGCTCATGTTCATTTACTCATCAACCAACACCCCAATTCCTTCTGCACAGGGCTGCTCTGAATCTTTTCTCTGTCCAACCTGTAGCTGTGTCTAGGATTGCTCTGACCCAGGTCTCTTTAAAACCCAAATACTCCATAAACTGTCTTGAATTAGTGTTTTGAAAATAAGCTTAAAGATGCACTTACTCATGATCTCAAATGAATATCACTGGCAAAATTTTCATAGCAGAAAGTGCAAGTGTAAAAGCACTTTTAAAGGTGCATGTATTAATTACGAATTTTCAGCATTTCATTCTTCAGCAGCAAACAAAACTTTTTTATTAGAACTGGTTAAACAGACATCATCAAGGAAATAATTTGTTGCAGATCCTCCATCACCAGCTGATCTAGAGCAACATTTTACAGAAGTGTGAGCTTTTTACTCCTAACAATAAAGGGAGTGCAGATCTTTCTTTTCTTAACCACTGTAAAGAATTAAAGCATAGTAATGAAAGATCTAAGAATGATTCACTGATAAGATCCTTAGGTCAGCCCTGAAGCGTTGAGTTGAGATCTTTTTTTCTCTTTCACAGGAATGGAGTGTGTCTGAAAGAAATCATGAGGGGGTGAAATCAATTATCTAAATTTAGGAACCAAGCTTTCCAAAGTACATTTGAGTGGCCAGTAAAGCAATATTTCAGCTTCACAGTTGCCCTGGTTTAAGCCCAACTGGTAACTCAGAACCATGCAGCCGCTTGCTCACTCCCCACACTCTTTTTCTCCTCCCCCTCCACTCCGAGAGGGATGGAGAAGAGAATTGAAAGAATGCAAACCCCACAGGTTGAGACAAGAACAGTCCAGTAACTAAGGTGTAACACAAAACCACTACTGCTACCACCACTAATAAAAATGATAAGGAACATAACCAGGAAAAAGAATATAAAACCAAAAGGGGAAAAGGAAAACAAACACAAGTGAAGTACGGTGCAACTGCTCACCACCCATCAACCAAAGCCCAGCACAACCTGAGTGGCGATCTGGGCCTTCTGGGTAAATGCCCCATTTTATATATCGGGCATGACATGCTGTGGTATGGAATACCCATTTGGCTAGTTTTGGTAAGGTGTCCTGTCTCTGCTTCCTCTCAGCTTCTTATGCCCCTCCTCAATGGCAGAGCATGAGACTGAAAAAGTCCTTGACTGGAGTAAACATCAGTGTGTTATCAGCATTGTCCTCAGATTAAAGTCGAAAACACAGCACTGCACCTGATACTAAGAAGGAGAAAAATGACTGCTACATCTGAACCCAGGACAACAGTAATGACAATGGAGGGAAATTAAGTGATTTTGAAGCCATGAAAATTAATTAAATCTTAGCTGCTTATATTTAGGTATGTATGTCAGATGGTTAGTCCTTCTAAGGATCCTACCACCACTGATAACTGTAAAATGAATCACCTTATGAGAACAGCTTCACTAGGCATTTGATTAGATGTCTGCATTTAGCATCCCTTATCTGAAATAAATTTACCTGGATCTTGTGCTTTCCTTTTGGTGCCATTACAGAAGCTTGAAGTCACGGTAAAATAGCAAGCTCCCTACTAGCTATTATTTTATGTATTGCATGGTAAGGTACCTAATCCACCTTAGACAGCAGTGAGGGAACCTACATACTTCCTTTGAGAATTCTGGTTTTAGTTTGGGTTATGGCTTGGTTTTTGCCTTTTTTTCCTGCAGAAGCTCCAGGCATTCATTTATGAACTGGAGTCCTAAACCTGAGAGGTCATATAAACAGCTAATGGAAAAGGATAATGATCTTAAACTTTGACTAGTGGACTACTTCAAAAAAGATTATTGTGGAGGCTGAAAATTTGTTTGCCTTGCAGGAACTATTATAAAAGTTCTTGTAAGACAACTTAATAAAAAGTTTGAAACTATTACATCACTTTGCCCAAAGGGTCATTGTGCGGAAAACTTTTGGAGACTAGAATACTATAAAAAAAAAAGTGATTGAGTGCCTGCTTTGTTCTGACTTGCTCCTAAGCATCCACTTTTGGAGAGTGAATGATGCAGTGTTTTTTCATTCTTATAATATTGTATATTAGTTAGCATTTTTCTCTAGATACCAAACTACTGTGCTGCAACATCAGGCTTCACTAGAGTAGTCTTTTACGCATTTCTGTAGAAGCAGTAGTTTGGAAGCATACCTCTATTCTCGTTACACATAGTAAAAAATCCCATCTGTACTGTACTCCTATTTTTGAGGAGCTGTTCCTCACAGTAAAATATAAATCCTGTCCATGGATACAAAAGGATACTGTACTTGCATGTTTTATCAAAAAAAAAAAAAAAGCCAAGCACAATAAAACAAAACCCACAAACAAACAAACAAACAAACCCAAACAAACCAGGAAATACTGGTTTTAAAAGGCAGAATAGAAATTTAAAAGAAAAAGAAATTTAATCAGGTAATTCTGCATGTACATATGAAAGACCCCTTCCCTCTCCTGTAATCTCTCTGGCTTTCCTAAAATTTACTTACAGATTTTCAGCTAAAAAGGCAATTTCTATTTTCAGAAATAGCTAAAACAATTTAAATAAGTTAGGCTTAAAATAAATATGTGAGCTGTCATATAACTCACTGGAATACATGTTAAAATACATCCTTTAAAGAGTGAGAGGTAAAGAATTTGCTTTAAAATTAATCCAAAATGAAGGAATTTCTTCATCTGACAGGTGTAGATTTTAAAGGTTAAAGGTCTGAATCTTCATCACTTGCATGTTCAAAGACACCCATGACCTCTGAGTATGCAGTACCAATGATGTATTCAATTTCTCTTGTTACCTTAAGTTACCAAAGGATTTTTGAAATGCTACCCCATTTACTGGGAGGCAGACTGAAGCATGAGTAACTTCAGTACAAACCTAGACCTTTCTGTATGATCCTGTCTCCTTTTCAGTAAAAAATGTCTAAATAAATGACAGACTATCTCTTGAAAGCCACTTTTCTTTATACAATGTTAATAAAATTACACCCTTATGTTTTCTAAATATATCAGAGGCAATCACTGCATCAGAAAAGCATGTTCTTTTTGCTATGATACAAATTCTGTGCACAGATTGACAAAAATCCCTCTTCTACTTAAACACCATTTGGAAACAATAGCAACCACAAACTATGTAACTCAAACAACTACCTTAAGAAATCAGAGCACATTTAATGTTGCCTTTTTACAAATACTTGGTTATTAATCCAAGCAATGCCTTTATTTTTATTCCTGTACTCAACCTATGAGTGACTAATTGATTCAAATGAAGGAAAATTTCAAATTCATCTGATGTTGGCAGTGTTTTATATGTAAGTCTCTCTCTAACACTTATTATACAATTATATATGCTTAGTTCTGAGAAACACTGCAAAAATATTTGTGATTCCCAAAGTACAGCTACAGGGAGTGTGTAGGAGTGCTAATTGCGTGACACGAAGGGAAAAATTCCATGAATTCATAAAGTGCTCTCTTTTGCACAGTGCACACTTTGAAGTCAAAGCAGATACACAAACACGAACAAGTCCAGCACTTGCCGGCAGAGTGCCAGTCATCTCTCTCAGATAAAAAGCAGCCCATGTTTCAGTAGTGGCTGAAGATGGCAGTGACAGATTTCTCCTTATGGTTAGATACTGGTTGTGAAGGGCGGTTTCACCATAAAGTATTACATTTACATTCACGTTATATTCCACCTAAACACAAAAAGTGTTGAACTTGGAAAAAAGAAAAGGCACAACTTTATGGCCACGAATATTTGACTGGGGTTCTAGAAGTTCTGTTTGTTCCACTTTGCTGAACTTGCAGACATTTTCCTAACATCTAATAAGTACTTCTCTGAAATGAGAGGAGAAAAATAAACATTATTAAAGAAAAAAAAAAAGAAAAAGAAAAAAGAATCTAAAACCTGCTGTTGGTGTGTCAGAAGCCTGTTTTTAAAGTGTATACATTACATTGCTCATAAGAGATCAAACACCCTGCACTTTATCGTGCAGTCTAAGGCTAACCAACACATCATTGGACAGGAGGAGTAGCTTGATAGTTTTAAGGGGGAAAAAAAATCCAAAATTAGTAGTTAGTTTTATCTTTAATCTAGTAGTTTTAATCACAAAGGTATCTGTTTATGATTTACCGCTGTTAAGAATATCATGTATTGTGTCTATTAACAAAGACTTCTTGTGTGCTCATTCAAATTCACAAATACAGATTCAGTGTATTGCTGTACTGGTTTCAATACCTGCATTTGATTGAAAAGCTCTGTGATGTTCACTTTTTGAAACTCAACACAAAGCCCTCACAGTGAATACCCTACCATTCTGTCTTTTCTCTTTCCTATCGGCAAGAACTCAACCTGATCATCTTTATTAAGCAAAGTCCAATAGAATCACGATACTGTACCTGTATGATATTGAGGTCAAGTGGCACAGTAAGCATTCACAATTGTTACTATCCAAGTACCATGAAAGCTTTTAATTTGGACATTCTTGTACAGCTAATATTCATAGCTGTCTGGTCCTCTTTTATTTTTATTGCTGTAATGACCCCCCCTTGCTAAAGAAAATAACTAGAGATTTGATGCAGGTGGAGGTAGTTAAGAAGATTTTGACCTAGTCATGCCTTTGGTCAAAGCAACACAAAGACAGGAAAATGTCCTGCTAATGAAAACATTATCTATAGCTATGGGTTATTTTAGCTGAGGTAGCTAATATCCCAAATTGTTTGTATAATCCTATTTTTTCCTTTGTAATACAGAGTATAGTGTTTTTTGATTAGCTGGTAAAGTTACAATAAAAATGGATGGTGCTTCACTCCTCTGTTTAAATGTCTGTATTCGCTTTGACTTCTGAGTGTAGCTCATGAAAACATACCATTCAGGGTTCAGATAGGTATATTCATAAAACATAAAAATGTGAAAACATTAGCAACTCATCTACACAAAGCACAGTGAAATACTGATATACAACTAACTGTATAATTAAAAATAACATCTGATCTTTTGCCATGTCACAGATAAGATGCAAGGCAGAAAGCAGAAAGTGCTTTGAGAATATTAAGCTTCATTATCAAAAATTGTTCACTTTCTTCACAGTCTTTTCTTTATGAAATTTTTATCCTGAGTGAGGGTACCAATGCGTACCTCAATATTTTAGTCATAAAGCATTTTTTAAGCTTGATATTCATAGGGATGCAGAAAGCCTTACTGTGACAAGATGGCTAAACTGCTTTTCAAAAGTTACAAAGGGCTTCAAAAAGCCATTCAAAGGCTGAAAATAATTTACTCCTACTGATAGTAAACTAAATAGTTAATCATCAAGCTTCTACTATCACAGCACTTGTCAGCATTTTAATTTAAGACTCCATGAATAAATACGGAAAAAGCATGTCCTACATTAGTTAAATAAAGATGGGAAATTCACATACTTAGAAGAAGAGCTGTTGCAAAGTACGATTATATTTCCGAACACTCAATTTATATCCCTAATTATCCATACTAAATGTCTTCGTAACACTTCTGAGACAAAATGTAGTCCAAATACAAAATTTAACTGCTTACCTCCTTGTCACACTCCAGATTAATAAGTAGCTAGCAGAGAATTACTTTATTTTTTATTTTTCATTTTGCAGCATAACTTTTCCCTTGGCAGCTCCAATCCCAAATTCAGCTCTACTGTTTATTTCCCTCCCACAATCACCATAAACTTAATCACAAATTTTAGCCTCAGATAACCCTTAGCCAAAGACCTCCAAACTTATACCAGAGAAAGAAGATCTGAAGGGAAAACTCTTTCTACTTCTTTTGACAGACCTTTTGCAGCCTGACATAAATGGGCTGCCTTATAGCCCTTCACATGATGTTCCAGGATTTGTCACTCTTTCAAACTTGACCCTAAATTATAAACTACTGCCTTTGGTTGAACTTTAGGCAGGCACTTGCATACCAGGAAAATAGTTTTCAGAGGATAAAATTCTGTTACACAAACTTTCCCTTTGTAGCCCCACACCAGCTGGAACTTCAGTCTCTATTTCTTATCCAATCCAAAACCCAAACTTCACCTTTGGCTTCAAGCTGATTACTAGCCATGGCCTGTATAAAAAATGTCCTTAGTGAAGAAACCCATCTTCAGTGTAACTATCCTTTGTCTGTTTCTTTGACACTCAACTCCCACTGGAGGTCTAAGGTTTTGTGTCTAACCATAACCTTAATCCCAGTTTTAACCTTGACCTTGGGTAAACTCTTAGCCAAGGCCTCTCTGCCATGGCACAGACTTCAGGGAAAAAAATCTTTTTGCTACCTTTCCCTTGCCTTAGAAGATTCGTGACAGCACAGATAAAACTGGAGCACACCCTAGGCATTAACCTAAGTTTTGACTCAGCCTTTGCCAAGGACCTGCAGACGTGGCCCAGACTACAGTGTGGTCCAGAGAAACATCTTCTTTCAGCCTACCTTTACCCTTGCTTCTGCTTGTGCTGCCATACTCCAACTGGATGTTCAGACTTTGTCTCTCCCCCATGTTTAGCCTGAACTCTAATTCTTATTGCAGACTGGACTGAGCTAAAGACCTGCAGTTATGACCCAGATCAGCAGACTAACCAATCCTTTTAAATGATCTTTTCAATTGATCATGGGTTCAGACACAACTGGGACTGCTTCCGTGTTGGCAGAAAAGAAATATTTCCTCAGAAAGATTTCCATTAACTTGCCCAAGCAAACCTATTTTCAACGTGAGCTCACTTTAAAATGAAAAGTCCTTTTTTACCAGAAGGAAACTAAATCTCCCCCTGGAATGTACCCCTAGACAAAGGCAGAGCAAATTCTCATTTTCATAATGATCCAAGAATCAATAAAACACACAAATAAAACACTGAACATCAGACACGTCTGCAAAAGCTACCTCTACATTTGTAGAAAGAGTTCTCTCTCCCTAAATATACTGTAGAATACGCTTCCTCTCCCTTTGCAGCAAAACCTGTAAGGAAGCATGCTAGGGTCCTGAGGGCTCTGAGGACCTTCCTGTCCTGACCCTCTGGGGTCTCCCCACACCCTGTTCATGGTCCAAGACTCCATTTCTACCCAGGCTGGAGCCATCAGTCCTTGTTTCAGGAGCACCACAGCAGTTCCAGTCTCCAGTCATACGTCTATCTCTCCCTTATGGAGTCTTGCTGCAGGGACGAAGCCCTAGCTCATTACCCTCCAAAAGTGCCAAGGCTGACCCTGTTACTGGCCCTCAGCTCTGCCACTGTCCTCAGGCCCTGCAGGATGATGGCTGTTGGATGGGCATGGCCATCTTAGGGTCCCCCTGGTACACAACTCCCCAGCCCAAGGAATCAACTGGCTCTCACTTCTTCCTGATAAGACATGAGGATGAATTTTGATAGAAGTGGTATGTTTCTTTTGTATGCAATCCTTATTGTGCTTCACATGCACTTTTTGCAGCATTGGGCACCCTTGTTGTCATGGGTTCAGCAGCAGCAGTCATTTTTCTCCTTCTTGGTAGCTGGTGCAGCACTGTGGTTTTGTTTTTTGGGCCTTGGAGCTGTGCTGGTAACATCAGTATTTTCAGGTACTGCTGGGTAATGTTTTGGTCTGGCCAAGGACTTTCTGAGTCTCATGCTATGCCAGGGAGGAGGGGAGCCGGGAGGAAACAGAGACGGGACACCTGACCCAAACTGACCAAAGGGGTTATTCCATACCACAGCATGTCATGTCCAGGATGTGAAACGGAGAGCAGAGACTCAGAAGGGTGTGGTGGTGGTGGTGGACTGGAGTTACACGGCATGGTCAGGTTTTTGGTCTTGGGGGGTTCGCTGCTGGGGGGTGCACTGGCTGGGTGGGGCTTGGTGAGCAGTTGTATTCTCTTTCTTTTTATTTCTCTTGTATTATTATTGATGGTAGCAGCAATGATTTGTGTTATACCTTAGTTACTAAACTGTTCTTTTCTCAACCTGTGGAAGTTGCATTTTTTTGATTCTCCTCCCCATCCCCTCGGGACTGGGGGAAGAAAGAGAGGGGAGTGAGTGAGTGAATAAAACTTCGTGAGTTATTAGCCTGGGTGAGGCTTAAACTACGACACTTATCTAGCGAGAATTTTAGATAGGCAGTGAAGAATCAAATCCCTTTTATGTAACTTGCACATTTCTGCTATTATATGATTATAAATCTTTAGTAAATCAAGTCTATGCAGTGAAAGGCAACATAAACAAACCCATGCAATGAACTACGAACTTGCTAACTTCTGCCCCACAGCTGACCTGCACATAGTAAATATGAGAATTGACCAAATATATAGCTATTGATAAAGCTCAAAAGAAAATGGGGTATGATTTCATTTGCAAGATCGCGTGATGAAAGAAAAGAACAGAAACCCTGAAGCAGAGCAAAGCAATTCAACAAAAATATGGTTCTGCCACAGACACATAGCATTTCCTTCTGCCAAAATAGTCAGACGTGACTACTTGCAGTGTACCAAATAATCATTATAAAAATTAAGAAAACAAAGATAATAGTTGCTAAACTAACAAATGAAAGGTTTTTATTTATTTTGAAGTCATAAATCTTACAAAATATTCAAAAATAATGAACAGGCTAATTTCATACAGGCATTGATCATGGAAGAGTAAGTAAAGGTTGCATCACTTCTGTAAATAGTATCTTGCACTGAATTTTAGTATCACTTCTCCAGAGAATTACATACGCTTATCTGCTTCTATCCTGGAAGGGACAGTAGTTTTCTGGTTTGATCAGTGTACTGGTTTTGGCTTGGATAGAGTTAATTTTCTTCCCAGTAGCTGGTGCAGTGCTGTGTTTCAGCTATAGTCTGAGAACAATGCTGATAACACACCAATGTTTTCAGTTGTTGCTAAGTGGCCTTTAGCCTTATCAAGGACTTTTCAGTCTCTCATGCTGTGCCAGTGAGGAGGGGCACAAGAAAACCAGGAGGGAGCAGTGACAGAACACCTGACCCAAACTAGCCAAAGCATACCACAGCATGTCATGCCTAGAGTATAAACTGGGGGCATTTATCCAGAAGGGACTGATCACTGCTCAGGGATGGGTTGGATATCAGTCAGAGTAGTGAGCAATTGTGTTGTACATCATTATTGTTTATTGCTTTTTTTTCCTTTTCCCTTTTAGATTTACATTCTCTTCTTTGGTTATTTCCCATATCATTATTATTAGTAGTAGTAGTATATTGTACTTTAGTTATTAAACTTCTTATCTCAACTTGTGGGTTTTACATTCCTTTGATTGTCCTCCCCATTTCACCCAGGGAGGAGAGAAGGGCAGGGGTGAGTGAGGGGCTATGTGATACTTAGTTGCTGTCTGGGTTTAAACCACAACAATAAGCTAGTTAGTGTGCTTTAAACTGTATGTATACACTGTATATATACATTCTAGAAGCATCTTCTCCAACCATTCAGTCACAGATTTAAGGGAAGATATAGGTAGTTAAGAGGGCTTTAGACCCTTGCTCTTGTGCTTTGCGTGTTGCGATGTAGCCATGGTTAAGGTTTGGTTTCAGACTCAGGAACAGAGGCCACAGGCAGATGAAGGACCTAAAATTGTGCAGATAATTCATGATAAGAATTTAAATTTTTCTGTAGAGTCTTGTGGAACTAACAGACTATTTTCCCATTCTGCTAGATACACAAGCTTGTACAGCTCCATCTCCTTTAGAAAGTACAGGAAAATAATGTTTCATTTGTCATGAATATTAAACTGTGCATATATATCTCACAACCTTCATATTACCACCTCTTTTTCCTATTTTACATTACTAATCTTGGAATATGTCCAAATAAGCCAGTGAAAATCTTCAATATATTTTAGTGTTTGAAAACTAATACTGGCTTCAAACTGAAAATAAATGCAGTGAATAGAGAGAACATTTCCATCTCGTTTCAGGTATTTCTGTGCCTAAAGCAAGGCCACACTGAAGAAAACAGGGAACAAGAAGTCCTGGGAAATATGCAAAAGGGCATTTAGAAAAACTTATTTACAGGCCACGATAATGAATTTGATTTTATGAATATTTTTCCCTTTCACATCCTGCAAAAACCTTTCTAGGAACCCAGTTTCAGGCAGCAGCAATTTTTCATCTCTATAGAATCTGTATTTTGAAACAATCATTTCCTTATGATATGACTTATACATGTATTGGCTGCCAGTGCATTTCATCAGAGGACAGCATTACCTTTACCATCCAGCCCTCTCTTGAATTCCCTAAGTGTTGTCCTTCTAAGTGACAATAGAGTTGCCTTACAGGCTCAGTAGTGATAATCAAATACAGTCAGAAACAGGCCTTGGACAATACTTCCTGTGTTTATGGTTTTCTACAAGAGTTTAAGAGCCATAGATCCTATAGATTTGCCTGAATAGTGAGATCAATTTCTAAAATCACTTTCTAAAACACATTCACATCTTAACCTCCACAGTAATGGGAAAAAAAAAAAAAAATCTGTAGCAAAGCCAACATTTTTTTGGTGGGTTGGGTTTTTTTTTTTTTTTTTTGTTTTTTGGTTTTGTTTTTTTTTTTTTTAAAAAAAAAAAAAAAGCACCACAAAAAAAAACAAACATTAAAAGTTTTTAACTCTCTTCGTGTCAAAATTTTAGATTGGTATAGCTTACTAAATTCACTGCAATATCCCAAATCTGTGGTTCAGTTGTCAGCAGATGCTGCAGAAGCTGTTTTATTCTCTTCACATTTCTCTGATTTTTTTTCCTCATGTACTTTCCCTATAATTCTGAAGGGTGACTTACCCTAGCTCTGCTAATGCAGGTGGTAGGAGTACCTACGTTTTTCCTCACAACTGCTTGAGGCATATTACATGTAAAACTGTAACCCGCTTTACAGCAAGGGAGAAAAGCTCCAATACAATTCCTGCTGAAAAATGTTAAAATGATGTTTTACATGATTTTTTGAACTTTCAGAAGTTGCAAATGATACTTAACACAGTTGTGACCTGCCAGTGTGAATTTATAGTGTGACATGAGAAACATTTTCTATTACTTTTTCAAGTAAATTTTGATTTTTCCACTTTTGGAGTTTTCCTAATTTTATATACTTCAGTAACACCTCCTGCTGCCATGTAATGAAAAAAAGTGTAATGATAGAGCTTTGAGGATACAAAGCAGTGCACTAAGCACTGCTGCTTTCAAACTGCTGCTAGCACATCCTGCTATCTTCAGTGATTAGAAAATACAAGCTCATTCTCTTTGCAATCTCTGATATTCTGAAACAAAAAAAATAGTGAATATAAGCCTTAAGCTGTCCAAAAGTCAAAAATCTGCTGAGCTAATTGGTAAGGAAGATCATGTATGCTGTGTTACATTGATGCTGGGCAACAGTCCCCTATTTCTGTCTGCTCTGTAGATCTCCTATTGTTTATGACATGCATTTGAAAATTGGAAAACTAACTCTAGCCCTTCTAGCTTTTCCAGTAGTGTATCCATATTTGCATGTAATTGGTAGGTAGAAGACTAATACCTTGATAGACTCAGAAAGCCCCTTGACACTCTTTTTCAATTGACATTTCTAAGTGTTTATGTATGGTTTTTATTAAAAAGAAAACTAAAAAGGGTTTGTAATTTCAAAGCAACATTGGCAAATTAGTAATTTAAACAACAACCTCTTTCTACCTCTTGTAACAGCATATCCATAAAGTTTGGGATTTCTTTGTTTAGGAATACTGAAGCCCACAAACTACACAGCATGATATTTATCTTGGCAACTTGTGGTAAAACCTCAACATAACCAGCTTTTGGCTGACAGGCTGAATGGCATTATATCAGTGTCTTTTGATGCTTTAACCATCTTCAGACATTCTCAGTTGCAATGTATAGGACACTTAGCTGGAATTAATCCACTTTCCTTTGTAAATTACATTGCTATTTCCTCCACTGTAAAATTACCCTGGCCTCTCTAACCAATATTGTAATTCAAAAATGCAGAGTCATAGGTTTCTTAATATAAGAGCCATTGAGCTTTGTTCTGAAGAACAAAAAGCATAGGAAAAAGTAACTCCCAGTCATGGCTTTGTTTTTACATAAGAAAAGAAAGGCAGCTGGCCAAACACACTTGTAGAGAGTTGAATTTTAACAACACTTATAAAAGAAAAAGTTATGTTAAGAAATGTAAACAAACAAAGTGACTGTTTAGAAAATGTGCCTCACAATAATTAAAATTAAATCTACCACAAAAAATACAGTCCAGACAAAGTCATTGGAATGCTGGAAATATGAGTTATGAGAAATGTTGAAACTTATTTGTGGTATTAAAACAGTGTGCAGCAAATTAGGAACCTTTCTTCTGCTGAACTGTAAGTCAATCTGCTCTTAGGACCGTAGAATCATAGAATGGTTTAGGTTGGAAAGGACCTGAAGATCATCTAGATCCAACCCCCCCGCCATGGGCAGGGATATGTCACACTAGACCATGTCTCCCCCTTGTTAGAAAACAATTTATCCTGAAATCCTGGGATAAATGATACCTGTCCTGGGTTCAGCAGTAGCAGTCATTTTTCTCCTCCTTAGTAGCTGGTGCAGTGCTGTTTTTTACTTTTGGCCTGGGAACAGCGCTGATAACACCGATATTTTTAATTACTGCTCAAATGTTTAGTCTGACCAAGGACTTTCTGAGTATCATGCTCTTCCAGAGAGGAGGGGAAGCCCGGAGGAAGCAGAGACAGGACACCTGACCCAAACTTGCCAAAACAGTATTCCATACAACAGCACGTCATGCCCAGGATGCAAAAACTGGGGGCAGGGACCCGGAAGAGTGGTTTTACTGCTCAGTCGGGCTAGGTATCGGTCGGCAGGTGGTGAGCGATTGTATTCTCTTCCCTTGTTGTTTCCCTTGTCATTATTATTATTGGTGGTTGCAGCAGTGGTTTGTATTATACCTTAGTTACTAGGCTTTTCTTATCTCACCCGTGGGAGTATCATTCTTTCGATTCTCCTCCCCATCCCTCTAGGAGCGGAGGAGGAAGGGCGGGGGGAGGGTTAATGAACTGTGTGGCTGATTTATGGCTGGGCTTAAACCACAACACTTAATTACTACATAGATTTAATATTTAGTAATTTAAATATTCTACAGTGCAAGTCAGCTGAGTAATCTTCTTTGAGCTATGCATTTACTTTCCTTTCAACTTCAATAATAATTGTATAGGCAAAACTGAGAAAGGTATTTGTTTCATAGTCTGCAGAATAAAACTTATCTTTGTCTAAAGATATAATGAACTTTAATACTGGAAGAGTACCCATACAAGTCAAAAATCACACTTTTTTTCATAGATGTGATCATAGAAAATTGGCTATGGAGTTATTTTTTTTGCTATATTGTAAGCCAAAGTAAAAACAGAATAAAGCGTACGCACTTCTGGAAATGAAAAATTATGTAAACTGTGTATTTAGTGGTTCACAGGTTCAAACACATTTGAATAAATAACATATGCAAAGTTACCTGAAACCTTGATTATTTCCTTATATCTTAAGGCACTTAACCAAATGATTTTTAATTCTAATGGCTAATGAGTGGTATGTAACTTATGACCACATTTGCTTTCATTCACATTTACATGTCATGTTTACTTATGCAGGCAGAAGAGTTTGAGTCCAGTTAATACCACTTCACTGAACAATATTTACTCATGTGCCAGACTACACTATGCTAGCAAAACTTCTAAACTAAACTGATTATTTCAAAATGCAGGCTTTTCAAAAATGAAAATATTGCCTGGAAAGGGTTTGGTTTCAATTAATCAGTTTTCTTTTTTAGAAAAAAAATAAATCACTAGCAATGGTCATGTTTTCTATCAATGCTTTCTAAGTAAAATAATGACAAACCTCTTACATTCTTCTTGTCTGAGCTTATTTTTTCAGTCAAATCAAGGCAAGTTATATTTTAAAATAAAAATATGGTAATATGAAAATATATAATTTTAAAGTCTCCCAGCTTTGGTTTGCAAATAATGTGTACATATTTTCAACATGGCAGAAATTGTTGATAACTTGAAAAAATTTGTTAAACACAAAAAAACTTTTGTAATCAGCTCTATTTTTAAGCTTTTCTACCTGCTCCAAGCATCTGTATAAGAATAAAAATTCCGCTCTTAAGAATTTCTTCAAGTGTCTCTGAAACCTTCATTTGTTTCTGTATTATTAAGCAGTCCTTCCTCATTTATCTTCCAAAGGTTAGATATTATGGTGGGTTACCATTCCCTACAGGTATAGTGATTCCAGCATTAGATTTTTGAGTACTTCCAATTTTTTCTGAAGTGAATTCAAATTGTAAATTAAAGGGAAGTCTTAACCTGTGAGGCTTTTACTTTCTTTATTTTCATCCTCTTCTGCTTAGCCAGACTAAATCACCTACCGTGTTGTTTTCTTTGATATTTTTTCATGACACATTATAACTGATATATCTACAATTTCCTTCTGAATTAGTGTGCTAATTAAAAGAGTAGGCTGAGCTTACCAAGGCAGCAGACTCACTCAGGTCTCATTAACTTTTGGTAAGGACAGTGGAAATTCAGGATTCTTTTTATTCAGGCCTATTTATAGACAGGCCACTGACTAGAGCTAAGCATGAAGATGTAGGAAATCTGCCCAAGTGTTTATTTACAAAACCAGTAGCAGCAGATGTGGCTTTAGGAGTTGCAGGCCTTGAGAGGGGCTAAAGACACAGAAGAAGCAGAAAAGAAGGAAATAAAAAAAAAAAATAAAGGAAAATATCTCCCCCGCCCCAATAAATAAAGCCCTCTTCTGGGTTCCAGCTTGACAGTGGAATTTCATCCTCAGGATCTGAAGTGGTGACAAGTCAGTAAGCGAGCTCATTGCATGGGTAATAGAATGACACAGTTTTCTTTCACATTGCATTTCCTGAGCAGCTCTGGCAGCGGATCTAGAGGGAGATACTTACTTTGCCCTCCCAGCTGGTGGCCATCTGCCTTAGTGACAACTGCCAGATGGAGGAAAAGAGCATGAAATCAAGGATCAAACACTAAATAAAAGAAAATTACTTTGAAAGCAACTTTTTCATATTATAAATAGACTGTTTTAAAGTGTCTCACATGTTTTAATTAGAAGGGGGAAAGGGAGGTAATGAGGTAGATATAAACCTGTGAGAGAAAGATAGTACAGCAATTTGCAGACTGCCTCACTCTCCTCCGAATGTCGATGACACTTATTTAGAGATAGATTTTGATGTTACCACATCAAAAAGTACCAATTAGGTGAATACAAGAATTATCAAATAGAGTTTCTTTCCCTGTATAGGTAGTGTGGTGGAAGCCTCCTGCAAATGCATTTCCAGTTTCTGACAGTGCCTCTTTTGAGCTACTTCCTTTGACCCTCTGCGCTGACTAACCTTCTAAAACCAAGCTTAGAACAGGGCTGGTGATGACAAGTGTCAAGCCCTGTTTTCATTTCAACAAGGAAAGTTATGGTTCCTTTTTGCTCCCCTTGCACAAGCTGAATTATATAAAGGGTAAACAAACCCTCCTTAATTCACTCAGAGATCTTAAAAAAAAAAAAAAAAAAAAAAAAACAAACACTGAAGGCCTGGAAGATCTTGATTCTTCATAGATTATTCATGGATTCCTGGGAAACCAGGGTTAAAGGACATGTTCTACACACTCCCAGAAACCAGAAAAAGAGGATGTTGCATGTGTTTAGAAAGGCAATGTGAAGTACACAGGCAGAGAGATTTGCTGGGCATGGAAGTTTATTGGTGTTACAGTGCCACAGGCAAATGTGTTAGTGAGCACCAGAAAAATCAATGTCTCCATTTGTAAAAATTAACATCTCCCACACTGTTTCTATATTTAAAAAAATTGAATGAAAATCATTTTGCTCTTACTTGGCTATAAAAGGATTTGAAAAAAGAAAAAACTTTTTTTTTTCTTATTAATAAAATATAGGGGACAGATTTCTGAACAATAGCATAGCCAAAATTACTTGAGGAAGGAGTTTTGATCTGACAAAATAATAGCCAATTTTAGAGGTCAAAGTGTTCTCTTTTCTCCTCTAGAAATTGGTTTATCAGTTTTTCAGTGTACTTCTAGATGTGTTTGTGTATGATGGTCATGATTTGACCATTAGCTGTCAGCTGTAACCATCTTATGTCAACTTGCACTCTAGGCAGAGAGGGACACATGCCACCTAGAGAATAATGAGTATCTGAGTTGTTAACATGGATGTTGCAGTGTGCTGATACAAATATTAGAAATACACAAAGCTGGGAAAGTCCTCTTTATGTCTTCTACATTTCCTTAGGGAAATATTCTACATTTTGGAAACCATGAAGAGTACCATCAAGAAGCTTTGCCTCAACTTTGCAGCATGCAGTAGGAGCTTGCACTCTCCTTTAGATATTTAAATCTAATTTGGCCTGGTATTCCATGTAGCATCTGCATTGTTATCAGCCTCCTTACAGATTTACTTAATGGAATATGGTCATTACCTGGAAAAAGAAACAGTGTGATTTTTTCTTCCCCACAAACTCAAAAAAAGGTCAAAGTGCATTGCTTGTGAAAGAATTGTTAAGCTGTGACAAGGATATTACTTTGTCCTGAAAATGAAACAGTCAGCTTTGAAAATGACAGAGAAAGAAACATGGAAATCCCTGTCATGTCACACAATACTTACAGACTTACACCGGAGTTCTTCAGAAGTCATACTTTCAACTGTTTGGTAAAAAGAAGGGTGTACATCCATCGAGTCAACCTCAAAGTTAGTCACCAGTGCAGCCTTAGTAGCTCAAAAGCGACAATCAGTTCTGCTTAGTACTTGGATCATGGTTCCTGAGAAATTTGGAATATACCAGGAAGAGCATGCATTGGTCTTATTCAGCTCTCACCATCACAGAATGCATGCACTCTCTCCATATATGTACACAAAAAGAGAATCACCAGAACTTCCCTTAGCAATGCAACTATGTTTCCTATGTCACACCTTACTATTTTAATGTTTTGCTTTTCCTGAATGTTCAATGATTTGACAGAGTTACAAAAGAAGATAATTTAACAGCTAACATCTAATATGAAGCAATTGTCAGATTCAGATGTGCTGCTCCATTGCTGAAAGGAGACTGTTTATAGGCCTCATGGTAGTATTATTCCACATTATTCATAGTTATGACTGAAGGTCTTGAAGATTCATCATAGAGATTGTACTGCAATTCTTTTCTGACCACCCAGGCAAATTGTATGCATTTCAGAGTAAGCAAGCAGCACAGCAGGAGGACAAAGAGGAAGGAACTTATGGAGCTCTTGATGAGGGTGAACTATAATTATTTTGTGGCCACCCAAGTGTGCCATGTCCATTACAGGATAAGGAATCTCATGCCCTAATAGTGAAGCAAAAAAAAAAAAAAAATAGATTAGACAAGGAGATAACATTGTTATTCAAAGACAAACATTGTGAAACAGTTCTATTTTTATGCATAAATAAAGACGTTTATTTTCAATGTAATTTCTAGATCACTATTTATGCAGAAGATGAGGAAAATATAATGAAGAAGACTGGAGGAGGATGCATTCAGAAACTTTGCAAAAACTATTACTGATAATGTCATGGGAATGTACATGAACATGACATATATATATAACTGGGAGCATATATTCCTTATTTCTCTTAGAAGATAGCAGGATCTTACGAATACATTTCCAACTGCAACTGTATATTCCTGATACCTTGTGGACTGGAAATAGAGTCTGGTTCTAGCTGCCAAATCATAAAAGTTCACATTGTTCTTTAGATAACAACTAACAATGATCTGAAAATGTACAACTAAAATTGTAGCCTTGCACCTTTCCCTTGTTCTGCCTCCCTCTCCCACTGTCCATGCTTCGCAATTAAGGAAAAAGAGTGAAATGGGGTGATGCAGAAATACGATGGGGCAGTCAGAAGCACCATCAAATTCCTAGTATGCCCACTGTAACATGAATCCAGGCAGCACAACAATGCATTATTTGTGTGCTACATCTTACAACACCCTTTACTGTAAAATCTTGATCTTACCTAAGCATACATATAGGTTACAAAAAGAACTGATGGGAGGGAACAGCCTAACGGCAGCCATTATACACCTCAAATCTTATCCTGAAGCAAGCAATAACTGAGAGCAATAAGAAGTGCAAAAGAGTTGAAATGAAGTTCCAGTATCTTGCAGCTGAACATGCAACTTTCATATAGCCCAGCCTTCCTTGACTCTCTCTCTTTGAGACCTTGTATTTTCAGAAAGTAAAAAATGGTGATAGTCATTCTCAGAATGCATGAGTGCAAAAGAAATCCCCGAGCCATGGACCAGTGGTAGCTTGCAATTGAATGGATTTCCTCTCCCCTCTGTAATTCTACACTGGGAAGCAAAGGGAAGTCTGAGTGTTTCAAACATGAGAAAAAATATCAGAGCCTTCTATGCCTTACTCTGTCCTTTGGCTGCTGGAAAATGTCCAATTTTTATCCACTAAACCAAATAAGAGCTTTTTTACACTTTACCTTAAAACATTTAGAGAGAGACTTTCCACATTTTTTTAATAGATGAATGACAATTATATGTCTTTCCCTCAATAAAAGCTTATCCACTAAATGCCCAGTACAGCACAAATATCTTACAGGAATAAACTGAGCAATCTCTCCTAAATTATCAAGGCTCCCTCAGCATACTCACTTGTGTTCTACAACTTCATTCTCCAGAGGCTGATTGCTGTATAAGTCAGAAAAGCAGGGTTGATGATTGAATGCTAAAAGGGATGTAATACCTTATGTAACATGTAATACCTTATTAGGCATTCAAGAGGGGGTTATTTCCTTTAAGAATTTGAATTAACTACTAAAGAACAGGACGCTGCTGAAGCTTCCATGAGAAAGAAGCTAAAGATGCAATTTTCAGCTGGTCAACAGGTAAGAGGCAATTTTTGTCCTATTATGCTGTGTTCTGCAGGAGTCAGATTGGGTTAGTGTGCAAGAAAATGCTTTACTAGCACTTTAGCAAGGACCCATCAGTCTCTAGAACTCACAGTTTTCTATGAAAAGCTAAAGAGGGCTTTGCAGTCCAGATAACAGGGGCATGGGGGAACTTAGTGTTGTGTTACTTGCTCAAGTCAGCAAATTATAAAAAAAAAAAAAAAAAAAAAGAGATAAATCATACGCGTTCACCATGTGTGTTAACTCTGAAGTCCAAAAATAGTTACACATTTTTGATGGTTAAGCTTAAAAGATATCTACACAAAGATAGCCATACCACACAAATATTAAAAATAATATTCTATTAGAAATCAGTGATGTCTTGGAAACATTTCATCCTGTAAAATGAAGTTTTTGTCAACAACTTCTTTCCCGATGCATGTATGTATATCTAATCATAGCTTTCATATTCCTATGTTTAGAAATCACAGAAAAGAATAAGGAAATGGTCCTTCCTTTCACTGGGAGAAGAAAAATACATCCAAAAAAACCTGCGTTTATTAAAAGAGATCCACATTGACTGAAAGATGATAGTTCTAATTAACGACAACAAGGGGCTGCTGGCTCTTAGCAGAAGTGGTGATGACTTCTGACTCAATAGTGCCCATACATTAGGTAGATAATTCTTGGCATTTCTTCTACTGATTTCCAAAGTGGTTTTATTGTGGAGCACTCTATGGAAAGTTCTTGCCAAGTTACTTCATGGCAATTTGTTTCTTCTTTTCCTTGTTATTTTGCTTTTTCACTTTTAGACACTGCTTATATTGCTTTTTTCTTCTGTCCCCTGTTCTAACCTATAATTGCTCTTCTTTGTAGGCTTAGTCTTCATCTAGTTATTGTACTGCTTCTTGTCTATTGAGTTAAAGCTCACATATGTCAGTGGGTTTCCTTGTTGTTTTACGACTTAGGAAAGGTTTAGCAGAGCTCATAAGCATACCTTGGGGTGGGTCACTTGTTAGTTCCTGTGGGGCTGGCCATCTATTTTTACAAGGCTGCACCAAGAACAATAGAAGTAGGAAAAAAAATCACAAGGGAACAGCCTGCTACTTCAACTCTCAACCAATAAACACTGAATGTGAATAGTCCTCAAATCTGAGCATATTTGGTGTTGCTAAGAAACAGGGAAGAGGGCCAGTAAGCTCGTATTGTTTCAGAGACTATGTGCATGGCAGGTAAAAATGAAGATCCTCCCTTATCCTGGCCTGGAGTTCTGATGTCTTTCCACACACATCAGTTTCCAAGTGACAAAGCACTGACTGAAACTGAGATCTCCTGGAACAGGGATCCTGAGGAAAATTTGTCCAATCTATGGTCCAACTTTTGAATTTTTTAGATAAAAGCAAGGAGTAAAACAAAACTAAGAATACATATCTCATGGTGTAAAGCCTGTTCCTGAGAAAAGTCCTATCATCTAACATAATTTTAAGCATCCCTTTTCACGTGACAGCATATATATGCATGCATGTGTAGGTGTCAGGCTGATGCAATCTGAAATCACTTTGTACCTTTCACCAGTGTTCATATTTCATATGATGAAAGAATAGCTTCAGTTCGATTTTAAAGGTGTGCTTATTAACATACATATCTTTCTGATCAGCCTGCACTGGTTGCATCATTTTGGGCTCTCACCATGTCATAGGGGATGCTTCTATTAGTGTCATGTGGTAAATCCAGACACACGATGAAGGAATTAAAAATTACTCCTCTCTAAGAAGTGCTCTTGGTGTTTACCCAAGGAGCTTGGGGTGATCCATCCATGGGCAGCTAAGTGCTGAGAGTCCATGAGAATCCTGACTTCCCACTCCCACTAAATGAAGAGCTCAGTGTGAGCCAAGGAGCCCTACCTTTCACATGGGTGGTATCTGTCAGAGCAGCTGCAGGGATGGACACCTGTTTCAGCCAGTTCTAAGTACTTTGAAAGGTTCCCATAAGCTAAAAATTTGGATTTTAACCACAATATGAGTGTCAGGTACTACACATCAATAAAAGCAACTTTGAAATTATTCCTATAAAGCCATATATTTATCTAAATATTTGTATTTTGACTGTCATAGACAGGAATGGATACAATCATTATTGTTATCTACATTCTTCAGTCTCACCTGCATTTTTTGCTCTGTAAATATTGGATGAAATTACTTTAAAAAGAAACCTTGAGCTTTAAGCACACATATAAACCACCCACTTACACTACTAAAGTGAAAGAGACACTATTTGAATGGGTTAGCACAGAAGAATGAGTTCACTGGACATATATGTTCTTGTAGTTTTGTAGGGGGTTACCAGGACCAGCTGTGTTCCAAATAAATTTGCTGACCTAAGTGAACTTCCTATCAACAAAATTCTCTCAGGCTCCCATTATTTCTTGTCAACAATTAATCAACAGCTGCTAAAAAGTTATGAGTGTGCTTGCAATTTTCAGTAAAACTGTCTTCTGAAATGTACAAGGAGGCTTTTCCTCCTAACTCTGGTGTGAATTTTCTGATTGATTTTTTAAACCAATTACCCTTCTGAACTCCCATGTCTCCTGTCTTTGGGAGAAAGGATTCCAGGCTTTACCATGACAGGCATGGATAGCTTTTGCTGATGCCTATAAATTCAGTCTTCCAAAGCAGTGACCTCTGCTGTAGAAAGATGCTGATATTTGTCAGAATTCTATCTTGCATAAACAGGATGTGGGTACTCCTTTTGAAGTCATGTAAACATTCAAGTTTTCGGTTGGGAATCAGTATTATTTTGCATCTCTACTCCTGGCAGTCAGGGAGAGGGTCCTGTTTGTGCAAACACCCCTTACTCAAAGTGTTACTTTAAGGGTCCCCGTTCCACAAGGGTGTGTTGGGCAAAGCTCAGTGAGCAGTGTGGAGACGTCCTTGCTGGACTTCCTTCGAGAACTGGGGGGGGGGGGGGGGGTGTG
>JARCZZ010025421.1:0-13143 GCA_030323915.1 Brotogeris chrysoptera
TGTTATACCTTAGTTACTAAACTGTTCTTATCTCAGCCTGTGGGAGTTGCATTCTTTTGATTCTCCTCCCCATCCCCTGGGACTGGGGGAAGAAAGAGGGGTGAGTGAGTGAGTGAACTGCCTGAGAGGCTTAAACCACGACACTTAAGCACTTGCCCAGCTCCCATTTTCATGAAGGGTCTGCTATAATGAACCTATATGCAGCATACAATTCAGTCTCTCATGCATGTTTCCATACATTTCAGTGGTGTTTTGGAATCCTAAGAGTCTTTGGTTCTTCATAGCACAAACTGCCTCTTCCATTATCAGGCACCTTGTAGTTCATTATTGTTTGTGGACTAACTAGTAAGGGACTATATGATCTGCTGAAATTAGTCATAGTACACATTATTACCTATTCTTTTTGCTTCAAAATTGTCTCAGCAATCTTGGTCAAAGAACAGTTTTCTGTTTGTTAGCTTTGTTTTGTTCTGTTTAATTTTCCTTTAGAATTCACTTACAGTTTTCAGCAGTAGATCTGAAAAAATCTTCGTGTTGAAAAATATATTTTCTTGTCTGTTCTTGTCATCATCTCTCTCTACTTTCCTCCATCACTTGGTAACTTTCACATTTATGAAGATTCAAGGGTTCAGAAGCAATGTGCAATTTTTACATACCCCGAGTCATGTATGCTCAAATTAAGTGTAAATATATGCAACAGGTTCATTTTCAGAAAGCAATGATCAAATACACTTTGAAGACAAGTCCTCTTAGAGAAAAACAACAAGGTCAACTAAGAGTCCAAATAATGACATAATCTGAGTCACTACTTATCTTCAAAAATCTTGTCTGGCTACATTACCATATAGCATGTATTGATATAAGAAATGTGGTTGTACACTGAAAAGTATTTTAATTTATATATGTGCCATATACAAGACATATTTTCAATACTGTACTTGATACTTTTAATAAAAAGATATTTAAAGAACCAGAACGTAAAGATTTTTTTTTTTACCTGAAGCATCAAACCCAAATGAATTTAATTACCCTAGAAACAAAACTTTTATTTATTAAAACCACTGTTGGATATTCAATATGCTATTAATTTTTAAGGTTTTCTTTACAATCTTTTCTCTTCTTGTACAATGATAGTCATATATACTATTTTAAATTAATTCAAAGAAGCACAATTTTATGTACATTTTTTTCCCCAAATTAGTAATTTTTTTTTTAAATGGAGACTATTACATGTAATAAGTTTCACTACGAACTTCACTTATTGATACCAGACTAGAACATGTTATTTTCTGATCATGTTTTAGTATCAAGGAGGGCTTTTCATTATTAATTGAACTTCATTACCTTTATTCTTTCAGGCTATCTAATAAGAAATGGACCTTGCTAACACAATTTAAATTTTGAAAATCTATCAGGAGAGGATATGACATGAAAAAACTGTGCCAGAGCAGAAAAAATACCTCTGTGGTTATTTTCAAGGCCAGCTATTCTACATATGAAGATCACCAGCTAATGAAGAAGCAATTGCTTATGCATGTTTTGACCACTTTACGGATTTTAAGATGTGATATTCAGTATTTTTCCTTATGGATTTTGAAGACTGTTTCATTGCATATTCTCCTAGTAATAGTTACACTTTTAAAGCCAATCATGAGAAATTTTTGTTTAGAGTTTTCTTTGGTGTACTTGCTGTGGTTTGAAAATGAGTTGACAATATGGAGACTGAGTGGGTTTTGCATACTGATAAGTTCCATGAATTACTTTCCAAACCTTTACATTCATTATAAACTCTACACTTCATCCCTGAAGCCCAGACAGTAGGGTTAATATTGTAAACTGTATGTATATATCTCACAAACTCTTCCCCTTCTTTTCAGAGCCATACTACTGGAGTTAATGTTGTATTTATTACAATTTAATCCTTATATATAGAATTTTATCCTTTGTTGGGTTGCATTGTGTATTTCCCTCCCTGCTCTGTCACGTAAGATAAGGCTTCAGTCATTTGGCTGACCATTTGAACAACCTCTTTGACTATCAGTCTAGAGGGTGGGCACTTTAAAGACCAGCTCCTAACCATGGGTGCTTTTTTCACCAATTTCCCTCGTGATTATTCCATAACTGACTGACAGTTTGTGCTGGGATCAAAGCTGAGTCCATGCACCAGTCATACTGTTTTTTCTTGAAGTAAGCACATACCCTCTTTAGAGTCCTTCCACTGGTTCTGGTCCTGCTGGCATTTTCTTTTTGGGTGTTGGGCCATTGGTCCCGATATCAGTGTATCCCACATGTTTCCCCCATGCTAGATTTGCCCCTCTATATATATACATGGCAGCGTCCCCTGCCAGTACTCTTAACTGCTGTTTTCCATCCTTGGTCATACCCATACCTGTATATCTGCCATTCTAGCAGCTCAGCAGTCACACAGTCATTTCTTCTTCCATTCATTGTCTGTGCATTACCCAGGTAGGTGGTAATATGCAGCAGATACTTGGGTCTGCAGTAGCCACCTGATTGTCCTGTCCTGCTCCAACACAGCTGGGCCAGTTCCTTGTGTGGACTTACCAAGCACAATCCTCTTGATCTTCTCTAGTAACAATGATGGGGGTTTTTTCCTTCTGCATTGTGAGCAAGAACTCCTCATCCTTGGAGGCAAAAGGAAACCAGATGTTCACTGATGTCCAGATGTGCTTTTGATCCCAATAAGGAGCACTTGCTACAATGACCTCAGACACTGTGATTGCAGCCCTTTTCACTCAATAGTGCAGCTGCTGCATTTTTCAGCAAGCCAGCTCCACTACCCATCTCCCAGCATTTTTCTACAGTTGGTCAGTATGAAGAAAAGATAGAAGTCTTACAACTGACCTAACTGGAAAAGGGAATACAAGATTTGCTTCACCTCTTCCTAACAACTGCTGAAGTATCTTCTTATGAAAATTATATTCATGGGATTCTGTTTTATTTCACCAAAATATATATATGTGGAAATGTGGATTACTGAAGCAGTGGTCCTTACTGTAGGGAATTTACTGATTAATGAAAACATTACCTTTTAAATCTCTGGATTTGAGTAGTGTCAAAGTCCTGCTCAGCATAAACATACAGTTTAATAGATATACAATCATCAGTTTAGTGTTAAGAAAAGAAAATGTGTTCTCTCACAGGCAGTCCTGTATCACTCCTATCTGGGCCATACAATAAGCACATTGTAATTCTTTTTTTCAATGGTAATTCATGTCAACTCTGTCAAGGGGAAACGTGCATGAGACTCTTAAGGCAGATGCCTCTGGAGTGCTGCTTTGCCTTTTCTCAGCCAGCAGTTACATAAACTGCTGTGGAAGAAAATGCCTCTGAGAAGAAACATAATACATAATCAGCTCAAATAATTACAACAAAAATGCTAACTTGCTGTTTTCACAACATGGATAATAGGCTTGCTTAACAGCATGGAATGCAAAATCAGTTTTGCATGTCTTCTTGTATTTCAGAATCATTAAAATGCGCCACAGCCTGAGTACAGGAGTAAATGTCTCTGCTGCTGACTGGAGTGACAACTGGCACACAGGGAATTAGCTTTTTTCAAAATGTGGCAGAGCTATCAGACAGAAAGTAATGTAGATAATTTTCATAGTTTCTATCTCTATTGAAATATTTCAGTTTTAAATTCAGGAGGCAGAACAACACAACATGATATTGAAATTTAGAGATTCAAAGAAATGAAAAAGGAAAAATATATGCTATCAGTTGAATTTATGTTGAACATTAACATACAAAATCAAGTGTTTCCCATTTTAAAGCATCAGAAGAGTGTTACGCAACAGAATGCATGCCATTTAAGTTGTATTGCACATACTAAAATATAATAACATACTTCTATGCTCCTAATTGTTTCCAAACAAATTATTCTTAAGGCTTGTGCTGGTTTTGACTAGCATAGAGTTAATTTTCTTCATAGAACCTAGTATGGGGCTACGTATCTAAGAACATCGATGTTATTCTAAAAAAAAAAATAATCTGATTTTCTTAAATAATCACAATAACTCTTTCTACTGAAAAAAAAATCTGATCTTATTTTCTTAAAAAGCTGGCAGTAACTGCATCTATTCTACCAGTAATTTACCAGCTGCTCAATATGCTGAATCTGACTGTTTACAAATATTGAATAGAAACAACTCCAGAATGCCAAATACTGACATATACATATAAATATTGATGCAGATGCATATATATTGACATACATATAACTGCCTGCATCATCTATGAGGAAAGGTATTTACAGTATGTTTTCAGTTTCCTGTTCTATTATCAAGATGTCCCCATGCGACTGCTAGTAGCTGACTAAACATTAATTAGCATATACTGAGGCTCAGATTATTCCTGTTAAAAATTAGTAATACAGTCCATTTTCAGTTTAGTTTCTTCTCAATGCATATACGCTTTTTCCTACCAAAAATAAATGCATTCTAGACCTGTTTTCTCCCACCTTCTAGATAATTATTTTACCCTGTTATAGCAGCTCTAGCTCATTCCTCTGCTCCTTTAGTTTCTTGGGAAACAAAGGCAAAATCATTGATGCTCTCTCCTTTCTTAGTATATTAAATACAGTACGTTACATTAGTTAAATAAAATAGAGCTGTATGCAACCCTGATATGACTAAGAGGTTTGTGCAGTCATGAACCTCCACTGACATCATGCAACATAGTAAAATGCAATACAAAGCCATAGAAGAAAACTAGTGTCCCTATCAGTCAAAGGTACATATTAATTCTGGGGCTGGAGAAGCTCTATCTTCAGAAGAGTGCAACACCCTCTTCATACATTGCAGATAAGCTTCCTTACAGCAGTAGCCACATGTGAGCAGTACACAAATGTCCAAATCACTCATCTGTCTGTAAGCTCTTTTTGTCCCTGACATGCATATGTTTTTCAGAAAAAGGCAAACTTTCTAACTTCCTCAAATTGACATAGTTCTATTTACTTAACCAGTTTAATGATGCTAAACCAGACGAAGATCTGACCCAAAGCAATTAACTGAAATATTTCTTTATTGAGACACATTGAATTGAATATATACATACCCCAAAAAGTCCCATAAACTCCTGCAAATTCCTTTTACTTAGTAAAAGTTGCCACTGGAAAAAGATAACCTTGCTGAAAAATATCAGATGGCATTGCACTATGTATGGCGTACAGAGGTCATCTTGTTCCTGCTTGGTACTTCAATATACTTTCTCTTGGTTAAATACTGATAGCCTCTTGTCTGGATTACAATAGAAAAGACTGGAGAAAAGGGACCCTAAACTAGATATAGTGTTGCATTTTATGCAGAAAACCATAGAATTCAAAAGTTTATTTCTACAATTCCTTTATATATCCAGTAGTAGTTGCCCATATCTGGACAGTCATTAGGAATCTCCCAGTGCCCAGCTTTGTAGATATATTTCAACTGAAGATATCATCTTTCCAAGAAAGGTTAACACTCAGAGAAACTAATATTTGCTGTATTTTGTGTCAGCAATAAAGCTACAGATGAGACAGAAATGATTTCTCAGTCTGCATCACTAAGATTATGTAATACAATTTAAATTTGAAGCTAAAAAGAAAAAGGGACTAGGAAATTAAAGCTTAAAAAGTGACAATACATTACTTATGAGATCCACAATATTTATGCATTTTGAACATTTTATTATATATGAGAAATGTGAAGTCAGGCTAAGAACCACATTTGGGTAAACAAGGTCAAGCATATCAATGCATTTTGTACGGAAAAATAACATAATACTAGTTCACCATGTCTTCACCACAGTACCAAACTTTTTGCAAAATGATTTTTTTACTCGTATAGTTAATTTAATCTAACTCTGTGGTTAGGGTACACTGCAGTAAACTCAGACAAATTTGTCTCTATGCTGTATTTGTGACTATAATGGAAGATCAAACCTTGCAAATTCAGCAGTCTGGGATTTCTTGGGGTACATTTTGCACAGGCCTGTCAGAGCTGTTAGAAAGTGCTTGCATGAACTGAAGCAAGCTTGACTGCTGAGATTTCACTGTTGTAATTGAAACCTTGGCAATAAAGAGTCCTCTGTGTATTTTAAGAGTATTTGAATTGATAATTACAGTGTTGCTAAAGCTACAGTGAAATGCTAACAGGTTTAAGGTACACAAGGACATAAATACTTGTACAGTTGTCACTCTATGTTTCAGGAAATCAGCTACATTTTCTGGTAGCTGTAATTTTAAAACAAGACTGATATGGACACAAGAGGAGGAGAGAAGGCCGCAACAACGCTAATCTTCCCATTCCTGTCTGCATTCATTTCAGGAAGGGTTGGGATGATTCTTATGGCAGAAATGTTCACCTAGCACCTGACACAATAAATGGCTTTCTGTCCTTCATTGTCTACCAGCAAAGGAGTTGACGAGTCCTATAAAATTTGCTACACCACACTTTGTTCTGTCTTCAGTGCTTATAGCTACAGACATGCATTTTACTTGGATAACTAGTCATTTGATTAGGCCGTATCTATAAATAGATACTCTAACTTAACATTTGTTACAGATATGGGTACTTTGTTTTCTTACTGCTGTGATGGGATATTTATAAGCACATTTGTTTGATGTAAACATAGTCTATATAATAAGATACATATGACATTCTTCAGATTGATCTTTTTAGCAGTGGCATTTAGATGCAAGTATTCAAAAATAAAATTTTTAAAAGTCATGTAGAAAGATCACACTCTCACACTCCCTTTTTCTAACAGCAACACTGTATATCATTGCTTTACACAAAGCATTTTCTCTTTTTCTAATTACCTGATATTTTATTCTGCTATCCTCCGGCTGGATTTTCCCTTAAAATGAGTAATAACGTTTCAGTAACAGTTTATTCTGTGTGTTCTGCAAAACCCCTACAGCTCACCGAATCTGGGGACAATGTACAATGAAATCATACTTAAGTTTTCTTTATCCTGAAAACTACATAGTATATTTTGTGTTTCTATTTATGGCTTTAAGACAATTTCAGACACAGACACACTGCACTATTAAAATATTTTATTAACAATAAAATAAAAATCTGTAAGCCATTCTGTGGGGAAAAAAAGAGAGAAAAAACACTTTATATCTAATTTGAATAGTCTTGAGTGACCTGTTGGTTATGAAAATGAAAACTTCAAAAGGAAAATAAAGATACTACTCAGAAGCACGCATAGGTTCTTAGACTTTCTAATCATAAAAATGTTTAGTACAATTCTTGTGTTTGCTTACCAGAAACTACAATCCCCACCACCTACTGAGACAGTGAATAGTAAAGTACTAGAACATGATTTCATTGCCATTTGAATTTTATCTACCTTAAGTCAATAAAACAAAAAAGACAAACTTTATGTTTTACATAATTTCCCTTGAAAAGGAACATCTTGAACCAAAACTTTATTGTAGTATTTTGAGTTAAGCACCAGGAAAGGAGTACATTCACAAGAAAAATATTAATGCAGTTCATCAGACACAGAGGAAGAAATATAAGATGCTTAAAATATTCATTGTCCATTAGTACAAAATATATTATTCTGTCTCCAAAGCTTACCTTTACTTGAAAATCAATTTTGCAATCAGAATATATTCACAGAAGTCCTCTTTAACTGGGTACTACTCTTGTAATTGGAGACTCACTTGTTCGTTCCTGCATTGTTCAATTCAATAAGAAAACAAGTCCTGTGAAAAAAGACAAACACTTCTCATCTCGGACGGCTAGCTGAACTAACTTCAGTACCTACAAACAGTTTATGCTGGAGTATAAAAAAACTAATACACTTTCTGAAACACCATAGACTTTGAAAAGCTTACCTATGGCATACAATTCAAAATCAAGAGTGCAGTCTTACCTTCCTTGGGCTCAATGTGCCAAAAGCTGTTTGGCTGAGTTTAGTCGACTTGACACAGGCGCACACTCATTCCTTAGTCTATTCAATACTTTTTTGGAAACCATAACCTCTTTCCTTGTCTTCTTGAAGAGGAAAACAGTATACCAATGGGATACTGGAAAGAAACATAAAGATTGTACCTTGCTTCTCTCTATATGGAGCATAGTTTCAGTAATAAAAGTGCATTGGAAATTTTCCTGTACTGCAAAATATTCTAGACCTGAAAAGAAAAACAAGGCAGGGGAAGCTGAGAGAACCTTAAAGGGTCATTTAATCTATTCTGTCCCAGGAGAGAACTGGGCATTACTACGTCACTTTGTCAGATATTCACCATCTTTTCTGAAGGCCTTTAATGACAAAGAAATGCACAGCCTCTCCAGGCAATCTATTACCTTCCTTGCTATCCTTAGTGAAATAAAACTTTGTCTTGTGTCTAACCTGACATCCTGGCTGCAATTTAAGTTCATTTTTTCTTGTTCTAGGTATAAAAGAAAATTAAAATAGAATAAGACTACTCCATTTTGCTTGGCAAAACTTTACTAAAACCCCTCAAATTAATTCAGTCTTCCCTTTCTCATTCTGGAGATCCTCTCCATATCAGTCCTCACCTTCCTGAACTTTGTCACTAAACAGTGTGATATTGCTCCAGAAGAAGCTTCACTGATGTTGAGTACAGCAGAGGATAATCTGATATATATTGCATCCTATGCTCCTATTCACAAAACAAAATATGTGGCATACTATTTTTTAAGCATTATGGTGGTTTTGAATGGCATTTAGCTTATAATCAATTCTAAATCTTCAGAAACCTTTCTGCACGACTCCTACCTATTTATCATTTCCTTTGTGGTCCAAGGACAGTTTAACTTTTCTATATTCTTACTTTCCAGCTGTTATTCCCACTTTGTAGCTGTCCTAAATAAAATAAGGAGGTTTTTTACTGGGTTAGGGTTTTTTCTTTGGTTGGTTTTGGTTTCTTAACTCTTATCTTTGATTTATTTTTTTTTTTTCCAAGATTGTGGGTCTCTTACCTTGCATTTCGGCTCATAAGAAGTCTCCTTATGTTTGACATCATCTGAAATTATGCCTGTACTCTCTAATCTATCAGTCAGATTACTTATGAAGTCATCTATCATTACCAGGGTAAGAACCAGACCACAAATCCTTCTGCTTTTCTGAAACTCCAGTAAATATCTTGCGCTGTAGTTTTTTTCTCAAGATATTGTTTCCTTAAGTCACTTATGGACTTGTTACCTGAATATGAAAATTGTACTCAAGACTAGACATCCCTTCAGTATACAAGGCCAGTTATAACAGTTAAAAATTAATTAGACTGGTTTGACAAATCTGTTCCTGACAGATCCATGCTGACTACCATTTTCCTGTTATCATCCGAGTGCCTTTCAAATACTTGCAAGGGCTTTTGTAGTGCATTTTGTAATTTTCAAGGGTTTTTTTCACCTGGTTTTTGTAATGTGTAAAATTATAAACTAAGATAAAACTCGAATCCAGAAGATACTTATATGAAAGCACTTACAGGAAAGCAAATAGAGCACTTATGAAAACACGCCAAGTTTAAGATCTGTAGATTTCATAATTCCATCATTCTGCATGTTAATTACTGTAAGGTTGCTGGTTTGGGGTTTTTTGGTTTTTTTGTTTTGTTTGTTTGTTTTTTGTTGTTGTTGCTTTTTGGTTTTTGTTTTTTTGTTTTGTTTTGTTTTTGTTTCCTGGTTATTTGGTGCGGTTTGTTTTCCTTAAATGATCCAGATGTTTGTTGTGTTTGGACTGGAGAAAGATTTTTTTTTTTCAGCTGTCCAAATACCTTACGAACTAATTTCTACCAAGTTACAATAGAAATAGATAGCTTCAGAAATCATAACAATTTACTTCCTATCTCCTTTTCCCAATAACTGAGCAATTTATTAATCCATTGCATTATAGCCATGACTCCCTTATCCTTAACAAAAATGTTGTGTTTTTTTTCTTTGTTTTATACTTTTAAACTGATTTGGAAAAATTAACTTTGAAAATATTTCAATCACTGCCACATTTTTTTCTGCTTGCCACCAAATTTTGGATAGGTAGTTTGGTAAACCCTAGTGAGACACAGAGAACATGTGTTTGTGTATGCACAGGTACATGCATGGGTATTCTGTTCATGAAAGTATTTCTGGATTTTTTTTATATCTACCTACAATTTAAATTCATACGTTCAATATAAAGTAAGTTACCTGCCCAATTTTTACTATATTACATTTCTGTGATCTTATCTGTGTTTTCAGATGATGTTCTGAAAATCTGAGACATAAATTTCACCTTCACTGCAAAAATTCTTGTAATATATATGAAATATGAACCTACATTTTGAAGTTCTTCCACTGTCAGATTTCTTTGACAGAAACTTTTGGCAAGGTGAATTACAGCATTCTTTGGCTGTCACTGCATTCTTACACTGACTTTATGTCGTTCTTACTGCAGCATTCTCTAAGTCTTACTTCATGCCCCCTCGATATATCCTTGTAAGTTTCCAGTATTGTCTTTGCAACTAATCATGGTTATGTTCCATTTAAGTACCCTTATTTTTATATACTTCTGACAAAAAAAACCTAATAGAACATTTGTGTCTGGTAGAAAATGTAACATATCTCAAATACAGAGGTTATATATTAATACAAATTTAGAATTTTCACAACAATCAAATGAAAAAATGAAAAATACATGTTTCTTCTAGTTTTTGGGAAGGGCACCTTTTATTTATTGAACTGGGCACAAGCATTGTTGTGGAAAAAATAACTTTGTATGAACACTTCTTTGTTTGTGAGAACAATAACAGAAATGCACAAATATAGATACAGTTCCTCTCCTTACAGTCAAAATACCATTGTACAAGTAATTCCTGCCAATATATCCTAAAATGCTGATCCACCATCATATATTTTGTGCAGTTCAGTAGTTACCTAATAATGTATTTCTAATCAGAAGTTTCCTAATCTTCCACTCCCTTTATATCTTAAGAAATATCCTCTCTCATTTGTGTCACGTAGACTACGTAACTTTACATTTGTCTACTGAGTTGGGTTAATGCTTTTGTCCTTTTGAAATGTATTTCTAACAATGAACAGTATCTCTTACCATGAAGCATGATACTTGCTTTCTTGTACTAAAAAAGGCAAACACACTTCCTGTGAGAAAAACAATTTAAGTCATACATACATAATTAAGTCGTATCAACAAACGTGCACTTTAGGAGAATAAATAAAATTGCAGTGCTAAGAATAGGATAGGCAGTACGAAGAAGGAATTAATAGACACTCTCTTCAGTGTTTCGTGGAGGTCAGAAAGGCCAAAGCACAAGTGTACATAACTAAGATGATAGCTGAATTTATGTCAGGTATTACAGATAATGACAGCAGCAACAAAAACAAGAGAAATGGAATTCCAAGGACAAAAGTGAACTAAATAGGAAGGAGCAAAAGCATAGTGTGCTGGTAACTCATTCATCTTTCATATGGCTTGAAGCATCTATAAGACACTCCAACACAAAAACCTCAACTTATTTCTATTTCATTATCACAGAACATCTCAATGCAACATACTAATTTGCATATTACAACGCTCCAGAATAAAAACTTCAGCAAGAAGAAGAAATACTAAACCAGGAAGTCTTACTGTGGTAATTATTTTCAACTCCATTGAAATTTAATTCTGAGATATCTTGGGAAATTCAGAAACTTGCCTATATAATGCATATTCTCTCCTTCACCCCCACAAGCTATGAGCTGCAAAGCCTGGACCTAAGAACAGGGTGCTATCCTTCTTTCTAATTAACTTTTTGTGTAGCAACTCAAATTCCAGTTTTGATATGTCATCTCTTATGACATTAACCATAACATTTCAGCTTTCTAAGGTACATACCTTGCATGCAAAACCTACCCACAATGCAGTATTCAGTCATAAATACTCATATCGGCGCTGTCCCTGAATCAAAGCTTCTTGCCATTACAGGTGGGGGGAAACCACAATAATAGCAAAAGAACAGCCAATTCCCTATGAAAGTGGACACTATTTCTTTATGAGGCAAGAAATACTCTTTTTTAATAGTTTTTTTATAGATCCAGACAAGCAAAATGTTACAAAAAAATCAAGTAAATTAGAGCTTATAAGAAAGAAGCTTGATAAATTTTGACTTGATAAGTTTTGACTATCACTAATGAAAACAAATTATTCATGAATGTTCTTCTCTCCTGTTATTCTTGTGATTCTGATCACACATAAAAAGAATCCTTGGGAGAAAAAGGAATCTTTTGTACAATTCATTAACATTTTAAATGAAAATGCAGTGAATACAGCATTGCTAGAACATTTATGGCCAAATAATTTTTACATTTAAAAAAAGAACATATTTTTCTATAAAACCAAAAATAAGAGTCTTGACTGCTGCAGCTTTGAAAAGACAGAGTAAGAGTAAGGTTTTTACATTATTATATTTTTTAGTGGCAGATTGGCCACTTATTAGCCTCTTATTTCTTCCTTTAAATAAAGTCTATCCTACATTTTTCTTCTTCTTTCTCCTATTCCATCTTTCCACCTTAACCATTCGTTCTCCCTAAATCTGGAGCACAGCTGTAAATCTATCTAATTTCTTGGCAATCAAGCAATCAGGAGCCCCTGATTAAACCCATCAATAAAAAAAATTAATTTGGAAATTATTTTGCAACAGTAACTAGTATTTCACTGTAAGTTTTACTAAATGCAAGGTAGCAGTTCTTTGGTTACACTTTCAGCCTAAACCACATTTGCCAAAATGTGACTTCCACATTCTCTTCTAGGCAAATCCATCTTCTCTTTGAGAGCTCAGGAACTGTGGGACAAAGCCCTTTCTGATGTTTCCAGGGTGCTAGCTTTAGAGGACCCTGTTTTGCAGTTGCTTTCCATTCAGTAATACATTCTTTCATAAAAAGCAATATGAATCTACATGTCAGGGTGTCATGGTTTAAGTTGTAAATCAAACTCCTCTCTCTCTCTTCCCCCCCCCACTCCGATGGGGGGTGGAAATGGGGAGAAGAACCAAAAAAATGTAACTGCCACGGGTGAACCCAGGAACAGGGATGAACCCAAGACATAGGGACTGCATCAACAGGGACCATAGACAAGGGCAGGTATAAGCTGTGGTTCAACTGTGTAGTGGTTTAAGTCCCCCCCCCCCCGGGG
>JARCZZ010025424.1:0-25160 GCA_030323915.1 Brotogeris chrysoptera
CCTCTCCTCTCCACTCCTCTCCTCACCTCTCCTCTCCTCTCCTCTCCCCTCCCCTCCTCTCCTCTCCGCTCCTCTCCTCTCCTCTCCCCTCCCCTCCCCTCTCTTCACTTCCACTTCCCCTTCCACTTCCACTCTCCCTTCCTTTTTTTAACTTGTGAATTACATACCCTACACTTCCCAAGGAGATCCTCCTTACTTCTACCTTCTTCTAGGCTCCTGAAAAGCCCTGATCTCCTCTGCAATACCAGAAAGGCTCAATGGGAAGTGGAACTGAGATTCTTTACCCAAAGAAAATCCCAGTATTTACAGAATCATCTCTGTTGCTCTGCTGAAGCATCCTCCTTAAGGAAAAAAAACCCTACAAGCATATGTAAAATTTTAGGTCTTATCATTCTCCCAGTGACCTGAGAGCTGCATAGTGTTATCTGCCAGTTGTGCTGGTGAGGAGGAGTACACCTGCCTGGAAATGCCTTCCTGGACACTGACACCAGCACAGCTGCCTGGGTGTATGAAATACCCCTCTGCAGGGACAGGCAAAGCAAGGGACTCATAAAGCAAGAAGGCTTGGAGAACTCTCCAGCATAGTGAGGCCACAGGCATGCAGGGACAGGGAATGCCCCATCAGATCTCTGCTGACTTCATAGAGAAATAACTAAGTTCTAAGGAAACTAACCCCCAAGCTTCTTAAAACTGTGTGTTAAAAATGAGACTAAAGATTTACCCTGAAAAAAACATGGTAGGTAATGCATGCTGGAGTAACATGTTAATTGTAGAAAACTTTACTAAGGAGACAGCCTGAGACATGTTCTAATGGAAATTTCCAAGAGGTCTTTAGTTATAGCACAAAGCAAGATACTTGAAGTTAATAAGAAATACACTTACTAAAGTGCAGAGCACTGATAAATGTGACTGTTGTGCCTTTGCAAATGCCTGCTGCTATTAAGGGTCTGGTATTTTAAATGCTTCCAGTCTGGTGAAAGCTTTGAAGCCAAAGGAAATACATCTGATACTTGTGGACTGATTACTTGCTGTGGGTATAAGCAGTGCTGCAGAGGCAGAGAAACTTCAGGTGACAACTCAGGTGTGATAGCGTGTGCTACCCTTTGGGAGGGAGGATGCTGAGGCAGATCGATACCAGACACCTTGGCACAGTGTTCCCGGCCCTGTCTTGCACACAGTGGTTCCAGGTCTGCACACATAGTGGTTCCAGTGCCAACTAAGCCCAGGCAGAGCCAGACTGGGGAACCTGGGAACTGAAACCCCAGCCCCAACCCCAAGGTAGTCATTTAGACCTTTTGATTATCTGGGATATTCTTGTCTTCTCTTCCCTGGCAACATGGAGAGCAGTGCCTGTTGACACATGAATCTAGCCATCACTGGTCATGTGTGCATGTGTGAGTGTTTTAATACACTACCACTGCAGTTAGGTTAACCAATATGGTCCAGGCAGAAAATGGCACATAGGGTTGGTTACTGTTTGGACGTAAATTAATTCAAATTATTAGATATTCAGGTCTGATGCAACAACCTCCTCCCTTTTCTTTTTCTTTGCAGTGTTTTTCACCCTCAGTTAGCAGGGTCTCTGGCTTTTCTCCTGTGCTCAGGCACCTGCTATGCCTGACCCACAATATGCCAGCAAATTCCCTGTGCTCACAGTGCCCCAGCAGCTGCCACTCAAGAGCGAAGATCAAGAAAATTCCAGGCAAGGCAGAGCTGACCTGCCCAACTGGCAAGGGGGCTGTTGGCAAGGGGGGCTATCCCACAGGAGCAGGAGTTAGACCTGGTTTGTGATTATACTTATATCCTCATTAGTGAGATGTTAACTCTAAAGATTTTACTCTTCCGCTTGGTACCTTTCAGTCAAGTAGCATGAAATCTAGAGTTTCAGAAAGTGTGTAAAAATCCATCTTTAACAGTAATATCTTCATTTAAAAGGCGCAGGGTTCTGCATCCTTGAGTCCATTAAAACGCACATTATTACTTCTGTTCTCTTGACTCTGAATATTTGGTTTCCTTTGCAAAGGAAGTGTTGTGTTTGGTCATTAATATAAATTTAAATGCTGACCTTCCAGGTGTCACTGAATGGCTTCTGATTGCTTAGAATATTCAGCTATTGCAAGGATTGCTACAGATTTCTCTCTATTGGAAAAGTAGTTTAGGATTTTGAATTGGTTGTGAAATCATCACTTCAACAGCTTTACCAAAATTTCCTAGTTCTGTTTTATATACAAAAGCAAACTTTCTACTTGTTTTTTTTTTCACTACTGTCATTCTACTCAATCAAAGAAGAAAGGTAGTATTCAAGAATTGGTTTGTATGTGCTCTTCTGTGAACAAGACGAAGGAGAGATAATGTTCATTCAGCTTAAGAATATGGAAGAGCAAGGACACAGAGAGATCATGAGTGTCTGGGGAAGGCCAGAAGTTTTATCCTCCTTAAATACTCAGGGATCTACGTTCCTTATTTGAGCTGAGCTGCTAAATAATTTCAAATACATGAGGCTTCATTGAATAGGAGGGCAATTTTGTTTTAATCTATTCTTGCTCTCCACCCTCCCTGCTTCCTATTGTGAGTTGACCTGAGCACTGATGACCCTGCTGCTGTTTACTGCCACCTTTGAGTTGCTTACTCTTTCCTTTTGACAATGCAATTCCTATAGCAAGAGTTTAATGCAGACTGACTCTACTGTCAGTGGATTAAACAGCATGCTGGTTGTGGCTTTCTGAAAAGTTTAAAAATGTGTATTGGTGTAGATTGCCAAATTGTCATTAGGGAGCTCTTATGCAGACGTGAAGAGTCTGTGGTCTAAGCCTAGTCACACACAGCTATTCATCTCAGTCTCCACAGTAGTGACAAATGTCATCTATATACAGAAGCTACTCACATATCTCTTTTGGCTGACATTATTGATGCCTGTTTTTCTGGATACATATATTGACTAATTGCAACTGCCAATGTTTTAAGAGTCAGATCAAATAATAATTCTGCTGGTGGCTAAGTTACACTCCAAACTCCCAGGGCCCTTGGAAATATTGAAGAATTATTTCCATTGGTTTCATAGAACAGTGTCTTAGACTTATCATGGCGACATTATTTAAAAACAAATGTGGCCATTCTCTACATTTTTTCCTGTAAACAGCGCCTTTCCTTGAAAATAACACTTCCCTGCATCTTTCCTAATAAAAGGAGCTGGTGGAATTGGGGAATGAAAAGCAAGAGGTTTAATATGACACCTTGCAAGCTACTGTGAATTATCATCACAGTTCAATTCCTGCAAAAATCTTGTGCTGGCTGGAGCTCCTTGATCCATCGTTGACTTTGGCAACTTGGTGAGGAACTGTTCCCAAGAGGTGGCCAGCTCAGGCTAACAAGAGGAGCTTCCTCTCCATGATCAGAACTGTTGGCGAACCTTTCTGGCTCTTCTTGTGCTCTGCTGCCCTGCAAGTTTAATGTCACTTTTCTGATTCTTGAGCTCTTCCAAAACCAACTTCAGAGATAGACAGGGATAGGTATTTCCAAACTGGTGAAAAAGCAGCCTCCCCCTTCAAAGCATTCCTTTTAGAAAACAACAACCAAGCCGTAGGGTGAGAGGTGTGGGTTATCCATGAGCTTACCATAGTAATGCAGGCTCCTTGAAGGAATGTTATAGCAATGCATTTTTGATACTGGGAAGCAGGCAAGGATGAATGAAGAAATGACAGGTTCCAAGTTCTTTTGAGCAGGGAGTCTAGTCTGGAGATAATCAGACCTGATTGTTTGCGGTTTGTCTCTTGGGAGACTTTGTTTCTTCACCCCTTTTCCCTTAGGCTACACGCACATGCCTATATAACTTTATATGCTACATTTTATGTAAGTTTTGCTTTTTGATTAATTTTCCTCTTTTATAGAAGCCATCCAAGTCAATATTCTAACCACATTACTTTTCTATTCTGCAATTTCAGTAATAGTCTTCATAGTTTTCTTTGTTTGTTGCTTGTTAGAACTAAATGTGTATCACAAAGGCATTGTAGCCATCACATCATGCAAACCATGACTCTTGCCATAAACTTCCAGGCAACACAGGCATCTTGTTCAACCTCATGTAACTGCTTTTCAAGAGTAACTGTAAGTGCTTACCCATTTTGCTGACACAGGCATAATTGATAAGTGTTCATCTGACCCAGTGTAGAACACACTTTCATTCACTTGACATTTAATAACTTGTTATCCAACACCTTGCTTGTGTCCTCCTAGGCATCCTGTCTATTCTAAGCATCCTCTATTACTAAGACCATGTGCATGTGACGTTCATATAGTCCTGACTTCTAACATTTTCTCTGCCAGCCCCATACAGCATCCCCATTCTCCCTCCCTTCTCTCTACTATTTGCTCATCCTGAATGTAACTTCTGAGTCACTGCACATGACTTTCTTATTTCCAGCTCTGTGATGCAATACAGTGTATCTCATAGGATGTTTGGGAGGCAGTATTTGGGGTGGCCTTTTTCTTTCTGCATTCCGCAGACTACCATGAGTATGAGGCACTTGTGTGTCAGGTAGGCACTGAAATGGGTCCACTATCACTGTGACATGACTGTCCTTACCTCCACATCACTTCTGATCCACAGGACTGTATTCAGTGCAGAGGCTTGGTCTCTGCTTATCAATACAGAGTTTTTGTTTGTGTTAAAAAGGGGTGGTGTGCTCTCTTTTTCTCCCCTAAAAAAGCTGCAGATAGAAGGAACTCCGTATTGCTTGTAAATTTTGGAGTAGTAAAGATGAAGAAACTTTATCCTCTTGTTAATCTCTCTTTTTTTTTTCTTTCTTGCCACAACACTGGCAGCACTTGGGTTGCTCCTCCAGGAGGCTGAGTGAGGCAAGAAATAGGAGAAAGCAGGAGATATGGCTCATGGGGAGAGGCAATGCATCTTTCCACAGCTGTTTCTGGAGCAATTCTTGATCTGTTGTGGCTCTACCTCCAGGTGGCACTCACCTTTCCAGCCTTCAGTCCAGGGAAACCTAAAAGCTCTCGATCTTGTGCTTATCCTACACACTTTGTCACTGAGGAGTTATCACCACCATTCAATCATGGGATATAGCCTCGTCTTCAAATCTGAGGCTCTTTCTAGAAAAAAAAGTTATTTCTTCAACTATCTGTTAAATGAAATAATTAAAATCACAATTTTTTTTTTTTATTTACCAGGCTTTTACATTAGGCCTCAAGTAGGCTCTTCACCAATAAGCACCAAGGCTTCCTGCCAAGGAGAAGAGCTGCAGTCCAAGTTTGCACACATAACTCCAGGCTTACTCTAACAACACCTTTGTTTTTCAAACATATGCTCTAAGCTGGCAGATGTTATTTAGTTACCCTCCATCAAGCACCTGACTCAGGCTTGCAGCCTGGAAAAAGTAACCTCATATTAGGCGTTGTGGATTGCCTAAGAACCTGATATTCCTAAACTCCCTCTGCAACTGTCATAGTGAGATCTCATGGTTGTGACATATACACGTTGCCATATAATGAGGGGATGCAGAACAAGAATTGAACATGGCCAAGGTGGCTGTGCTTCTGGGGTGTAAAAAGAAAGCTGAGGAATGGCACAGTGTCTTTCCTCCCATGTAGATTTCAGGACACTCTTTCTTCCCATTCATCATGACATAACCTTCTTGTGAGGATTACAGCATTTGTTGATAAGGAAATGTAATAGTAGGAAATTATCTGATGCATTTTAATATGTCTAAGTGATACCGAGCAGGTGGAAACATGAACAAAAGCTTCCATCTGCAAAAACAGAAGTCCTTGCTTCTCTTCTATCAATAAAATTTTATTATATATACTCTGCAAGGACACAAGTAGAATCTAGGCCAGGACTGAGAAAACCAAGTCATCCAGTGGGCAAAGGACAGAATTCTTGACCAGACTGGAAGTAGGGGTAATGTGTTAGAGAAAGTTTCAAGACAAATAAGGAAGGACAGGAATGGAGATCACGAGGCAAATATATCAGGAAAGAAAGGTTGATATTTCTGGTTCATCCTGGAAGAAGCAAGGATGATGACCTTCAGTAAATTTACAGAGTGTGAAAGCTGCTGGTGTAATTAATATAGGATGTGAAATTGCACCGATGAGTTGACTCAAAGTCAACAAGGGACATACAAGGGACTGCAGCATGGCACCCCCCATACTCAGCATGTCCACTACCAAGAGTGATTATTGGACTGCAGTCATGTTTCACATCTTTCTCAGCCATCCTTTTGCTTTCAGCCTCTGATTAAAGTTAGGACAGGGTGCAGAACATATGAACAGATCTTTCCAGGCCTACAAATGAATGGTTCTGGGACCTCGTTTTGGTTGCAACAGATTAAACAGTAGGCTTTGCAACTGAGCAGTGTATTTATTGGTCATGGCATTGAGCACTGATGTATCAGTGAAGTGCAGACAAGGTAAGTCTACCATTTTGTTAAGCAGATATGCTTGCATACAGCAACCTTTCCCTGTTTAAACTTTTAAGTAACATTGTCACTTCATATCTTCTTGCTTTGTAGGTCCCAAAGATAAAGTTCACTCCCATTCTAATCTCTCTGAACGTAAAGCAGAAGTGAGGTCTGATGGAAATGGTGTACCTGAGCTACAACTTCTTCTTGCTCAAGGAAACAGGAGGAATACAGAATTATTCATGTAAATCTAGAAAACTTTTCGCTGTCTGCTTTATGATAGGAGGAGTGTCTTATCCTGGATATTCCTGAAGTCCTGCTGCCATATAGGTTGCTTAGCCTCTGTTTTCATAAATCCAGAGTTCATCCCTGTTGCAGATTACCACAAAGTGGTCTTCTTTGATATGTGGATTAATGTCACAAAGCTGGGTTCTGGCAAGCTCATGTCCATTTCCAGCCACATGATGTAAATTCTTTTAATACTTTATATTCAGGCATAGTTGTAACTTATCAGTACAGAACAGGCATTTTTTTTCCAAGATTGGAGCTTCACTTTATCTTAAAACTTTAACATTGTAACTTTTTATTGAATCAGGCTTGAAGATATGTTTGATTAGGAAACTACAATTAAGCTGTTTGAGCAAGTAGAACAGAAGGCTTTTCCAGAACAAGTGACATCACCGACTTGGTAATACAGTGCTACAATGCTATGACGACCAAAAGAACCCAACCCCGCTTCACAGGAATAGAAAAAGCTCTTTCCACTTCAGAAGGTGGGGTGTCAACTGTCTTCCTTCAAGCAATCTCTAGCTATGTTGCCAGCAGACTATTTTCCAGTTCTCAGTAGTGCTGGTGTACAATGAGATATCATGGGAAAACCTGATATCAGGTGGGAGCTAGACCTGGTCGGAGGGAAACATCGTGTACCTCTCCTTTGGAATGAAATACAGGAATGGCAAGAATCCCCCAAGACTGATGGTCTGTTTACTTGTATCTCAGAATTCCCATTAATGTCCATGGGAATATGCAAGATCTCAGATATTTCTTCACATCAAGCAGCTGCAGTTGAATGCTGTGTGTAGATTCGGAACAGTGAGACATTTCCACATGGAGACAAATGGTTCCACTCCAAATTACACTGGAGCACTAGCTTACCTGGTTAGCAGTCTGGTTTTCCATTTTTTAAATTTTGCCCAACTCTGGAAATGTTCTCCTATAACATCAAAAGTGACAAATTAAAAACATTTAATCTTGAATCTAATTAACAAAATATTACAAACCTACCAGTCTTTGCAAGCAAATATGCCTGACATGAACAGTTCTTTCATAACAGCAAACTGCTTTGAGATTTGTGCAATGTAGAACTTCTCCTATAATTACAATCATATATGCTGAGACTACATAACTAGAGATTATAGCCCTGCTTCTCCAAAAGACAGGGTATTAGCTTTCTCTCTGCAGTGTTTGACTGCACAGCCCGCTGTCAAATCACAATTTATTCACCCTATTGAAGCTCATCATGCTTTAAACGCATAAAATCCTCATCATATCTTTACATGAGTATGTGCATAAACCAAACCGTAGTCTGTCTGGCACTGCTCAGAAAAGGAGACACATCTCTTCATGCTTCCAATGTACACCCAATATACTACGGGTGTGTGTTTCACTATGAAAGTGAAACTAGACAGAATGCCATCTAAAGAATAAAGTGAGGTGACATCACCCCGTTCACCTACTAAATTAGAAGTTTACTCATTGCCTCTTCAGGTCTCAGCTGACCCAATTTGGATTTTGACCAGCAAGTAAACAAGCCCTATTAACAACACTATTCAACACCGGTTCTAGCAAGATGCCAATATGCTTATAGTTAAACAGTATTACTGACCATCAGCAACCAGTCACTAATTTAAAAACTGACCTTTTGCAATTGCTCTGTGGATGAGCCCAGAAAGTCAAAGGACAAGAAAAATCCTACAAAAAAGAAGAAAGACAGCTGCCAAGGGTGAATCAGATCAGCTTCAGAGTAAGTCTACAGAACAGAGTGGCATTTGCAAAGGCACTGACGCTCTCTCATGGCATCAGGCTGGTGGTGGTGACAGAGCCATCTGTCCTGTCTTTTTTGCCCTTTCCTGTCTGCCATTAATTTCCCACAAAGGCTCCAAGCGACAGTCCCGCCATAGTGACCATACTTGGAAACAAGGTGTATGACAGGCAGGGGGAGAATGGCAATAATCTCTAAGAACCCCCAGTTATGGCCTGGGAAAAAATAGCTGAGAGTTTGCGAAGTAGTGAAGAAGAAGTGAAAACCGAGAAGATCTGCTGACAGGAGGATTCAGCAGGCATGCAGACCCTCGTTACATGCGCCTTTCAATCGCGGCGCAGGAGCAGAGGCGTGCTGTCCCTGTGCACGCGCTGCCGACAGTAAACAAGTGAGTATTTCTGGAGCAGCTGCCTGTGTAAGAGAAGCGGTGCCTGTTGCTGTACTGCAAAGTTACAGGTTTTGGGAGCGTGCATATTACACTTCTGAAACTCCTATTTCTTGCTCTCATCATGCCAGGCTTCATTCAGGAAACCACTCCTCGGGGTCCGCGTTTAAAGTTAAGAGTTTTTTGCTGAGCTGGATCTGTAACAAGTACATCACTTCACCTTTTATCAACATGACATCAATCACACTATACACAGAAATTAATATAGTTTGCTTTACGTTCAGATCAATGCTATTCTTAGCAGAATGCAAGTCCAGACACGTTTTTACAGAGTTTGATTACCCAAATTCCAGTTCAGAGATATGCTAAAATTCAGTTCTATTTCCCATATATTCATTTGCCATGGTCATCATTAGACTGTCCTAGTATCTTATGGTATTTCTTCATGCTGTGCAATTAACATCCCACATCTGTTCTCTCATCTTTTCCTCCATGAGGATGTGTGCAGTAGGGGGTTTTGTTTTGATATCTTTAAAGTAATATGTGTGCACACATTTAGTGTTGGCTCGTTGTTACCATGGGAGGTTGCACAGGCTGGTTCCCATGAAAGATCTCTTTCCAGTTATTGCTGAAACTCTTGCTGCATCCAAAGACTGAGTACTGCAGTCTCTTTCAATAGGCTTCCTACAAACTGATTTTAAGACAGATATGCCTTACTGACTCCTGAAGATTTGCATGTTTCATTGCCTGTAACTTATGTGTGGAGAACTGGGTGTTTAATAAGACACTGACTGTACCAAATGATGGGTACTTACTCAGCCTTTACTACCTTTCCAAGCTACCGTTCCAGGACCCAGCAGGATAAAAGAGCCCATATGATGAGCTCACATTAGTATTTTACATTATTTCTGTTACCCTGGGGATGTATGGCAGGATTTGGTACCCTGGTGATTTGGCAGGAACACAGGGACCTGCAGAGACATGACTCCAAGTGACTTGTGTAACTTTATGACAATGGATAAAGCCTAGGACTTCTCAGAATCAGTGACTTTACTCTTGTTTTCTTCCTTTCTATTCAGAAAAGGAGGGAGGTATGTAAATTATATTATCCTAACAGTGCCTGGTTTTCTTCCAGAGTGGGAACAATCTTTGATTCCTCTTTCATTTCAATTTCTTAGATAATCTCTGCTTAATAAAGTTGGGCATATCTCCCTCTTGTATTAAGTACATTCTAATGTTATGTGACAAACTGAAACATGACATGGTTAAACCAAGTGCTCAAAACAGTTTATTTGGCCATCAGTTTATTTCATGTATTTCTTGAAGCCTCGGGTAATTCCTGCTGAATTCTACTTAGAGCTAGAGAAGCAAAGTTTCTGGAAGTTCTGAAGCCTCAAGAAGCAACATTCTTCCCCAGGGATTTTCTTGTACTTGTTTGTTTTCTAATCACTGAAGTTGAGCTGTCAGTGTGGGCTACTTACTTGTAACCAGAACAAACTTTTTTTAACTTCAAGAATGTGAATTGTACTGTTTAGTTAGAAAAACAGGTGTATGTTTGTAGTGGAAATAGTGAAAAAACTAGTGTTCAATCCTGGATGGTTTAACAATACATGGGAGGCAAACATTGCAAATAAAGTAGTGTCTTTTAGCTACTAGTCTAGCTATGCCACCTGCTACCAAAAACTTTGTGTTTGCATATGTGTTCTTTGGGTTCAAATAATGAAAATGGAGCTAGTAGCTAATACTCAGCTTTACTCCATGAACATGTATGTGGAGATACTTTGTATTGATAACACTGTATGATATTAAGTCATTTGGCCCGAGGAATACAGGAATTTTAATAATAGAAACCTGCAAATTTTCCAGTGAAGCAACATCATGTGAAAGCTTTATTCTCAAAGAAAGAACATTGATCGCTTGATGTTCAGCAGATACATCCTTTAAGAAAACACTCTAGAGGTTTTCTCACTGTTTCTTCCAAGAAACAGTAGCTTTTCTGTGTAGAAAATATTTCCTTTTAATTTTCCCAAAGCTTTCCAATTTTTTGCACAGCATCCACAGAAAAAATATTGTGTAGAAAACAGAATCATATTCTGAAGTTTCCAGGTTTTTCTCCCAGAGTTTCAGACCTTTAAGCAGCCTGCAGGGGCCCAGCAGAAGTGCTGTACCTCCCACGTAGTTATCTGCAGAGAGGATGTCAGTGGTTGGAGTATGTGGCAGCTATATGAGATGGCAAAGAACAACGGTGTTAGATTGCCTCTTCCCTTCATTTGCCTGGAAGCTGCTGTGGAAATATTTCTCTATCCTGAAGACAATGTGACCATGCTTGGCTAACACTCAGGATTCATTTAGATGAGAGGTATTTTTTTCATCATTCTTACAGTCGTGAACCTGCTCAAAGCTTAAATCTGCATTTAAGCCTTGGGAGTGTTTTGATGTGTGGTTTTGTTCACAGATGATGTCTAGGAATGTCAGTGACTAAGTAGCTTTGTAGGTAGTGTCCAATGGAATTAAACTGCAGTTGACTGTTCTGCCTATATTAGGGCTGCCCTTTGCGTCCTTTGACATCCCCTTCAAATTTTTCACAGATATGTGAGAGTAGTTAAGGCTCAAGCCAGATACAAGTAGACTGAGTTGCTCAGGACACACTCTGGCCAAGAGCTGTTGAATGTGACATTGTAATCATTGCTTGGCTACTAATGTGTAAGACGTTTTTATCTTCCTTCATTTATTAGTATTAGCATAATTAATTAGTATTAGCATCAGTATCAGTATTATCTGTTAAAGGGGAAGAACCCATGACCAGGAAGAACATATGCAAACACCCTGCCCTTGAATGACTGACTAAGATCACCAGCAAGGGGCCACCAGCAAGGGCTTTGCTGTCAGGGGGTGGCTTGTGACCACTGACTGTACGTGTCCATTAAGGCTTGGGCTGTGCCCTGTACTTTGAGGCAGTCTGTCAGGCAGAGAAGAGAATGTATAACAGCCATCTGTGTCCTTGGGGCGTCCTGGCCTCATCCTTGGGTTGAAATCTACCTCCAGTAAGTCAAATCTGGATGGGGATATCCCATCCTTCCTTCCTCTGGCTTACTGCCTGGAAAAATCCCAGAGCCCAGTGCCATTTCAGCAGTGTGGGGGCACAGGGGCTGGAAAATCCCCATGGGTGGAAACTGTGTCACAGGGTAGGACACCTGGGGTTGCCATCAGGTTTCATGTCCAAAGGAGAAGACTGTGTCATCTCACTGGTAGTGGGGATGGTCTGGGAATGGAGGATCCGTGCTGGGGAGCTCACTTGAGATGGTCTGCTCACCCCTGAGCCCTTACTCATGCCTGGGAACACCGGTGACCGTACAGTTTTGCAGGTCACCTTGGAGTGTTGCGTTTACTAGAAAAAGTTAAGCTGGAGTTTACTTTTTTGCCTGTGCTAAGGTAGGCTGCGCTTTGAACTGCCTTCCAGCTTTTTTGGGAATGTAGCAGCAGTGGTTAGTGCTGTGAGACTCAGCATTAATTAATTTCAGGAGAGAGAGGGTCTTCCAGACAATTCATAGAGCCTTGCAATGGAAAATTTCATTTTTCGCAGTAATGCAGGTTATTTTGCACATGCAAACATTAAAGTACACGAAATAATAAATGCATCGAAATTGTATTTTTTTTTTTGAACTTTACTTTGAGGGTGGGGAGAAGACTATCAACACACATGAAAAATATGAATTGGTACCTGACAGTATTGAAAGCGCTAGAATATTTTACAGCACAGCACATTGGAAGCAAACACCAGGAGTGAGAACATTGGTAGTTCCATGAAGCATTCAGTCAAGTGCAGCCTATCAAGATCTAAAACTGGCTCTGCTTTGTTCCTACAACTTATCTTACCGTGTCAGGACCATCTTGATCTATAACTTGGACTTGATATGTGGAACACAATAAATTTAAAATATGAGTCCCTACAGCTAAAGCTGAAGAGGTGCTTTAGCATATTTCTATCCACTGTAAGGTGGCCCCACACACAGCAGCAGAGACACTAAACCTCATTTCAGTATTAGATGTTCTTTTAATACTGTGTATTTTTTGTGGCCTTGATGTTGCCTCAGACTGTCCTGGAGCATACGCAATGAAAGGCTCATCCAAGGAAATGCACCAAGATCAGGGCTACTCGTTGTTAGAAATTTCTGCTTGTCGCTGATGCTAGACCACATCTGCTGGTGCTGGTATAAACAAGACATCCAGGTGCACAGAAATGGCCAGGAAGACATCCGCAGTTTTGGGTTTATACGGCCATATGGACAAGGACCATGAAAATGAGCATGTTGCTTCTCATATTTGGGTTGCTGCCCATCACTTGGAGTGAAAAATTTTAGTTATCTGAAAGGATTCTCAATATCCTAAAGAATCCAAATTGTTTTGAGTGACTCTCATCAAAGATGGAAAATTAATGTTCACAGGAAATCTCTAAAGTGTGCTCCCTGGAGAGCATACTTGGATTTACTCTTCATCAAAACTGCCCACTGCAATCAGTCATTGAAGTTCCTGTGGCAGGACTTTTCCCATGACTTTAATCAAACATTTTTTTGGTGGCAGTTTTGTCTTAAAGAGTGTTTGTAAAATTAATTCCTTAACCAGTTTCACTCAGCTAAAGGTGTTTGAGAGAACTCTGTTTCTTGACCGTATTCTGTAGGTCTCTACTTCCTTTAGTAGAATGACAGCAGCAAATTGGCAGAGGGGAAGTAAAACCACACAGGAGGGTGGAAGTGCACAGCTAAAGGATGGAGTTAAATTTGCATAAAATGGAGGGAAACCTCTGGTCCAGACCGCCTGTGATTATACCATATTCGCCATTCAGTTGGCGAGTTGGCTGAGCTGGCCATTCAGTTGGAGAGAGCTCGAAGCATGTACATGTCTTGAGACACCAAGAAATTGTATTATGTATCATGCATAACACATGCAGGATTATAGACCAGGAGCTATCCTGTACAAGGGTGGATTTGACAAGTGAATTGAAAAGAGTTTCAGAGACCCTGGGCAGATACAATGATACACAAATAGAAGTTCATGAGGACATTGCTTCATCATTATGTAATGGAATCAGTAGCTGTCTATAATTGTCCAGCCGGACTACTTAAATGAACTGAATAAGTAATTGAGCCTGTCTCATGTTATAAACTTTTTTCATCTGGGCTTTTTTTCAGTGATCTATGTAATGTCATCTTGGCTAATTTTAGTTTCCATTTTCCCCTTGAAGATATTTACCAACATGGTGTCTTCAGCCTGATGTAGTGCAGGAAGCTGGGGCTGCAGGATGTCTCTCCAGGCTGAATGCTCTCCTGTCAATGGGATCAAATTATAAGTAGCTGCACTAATCTGCTTATCATCAGAAATAGCCAAAGAAAAATGCACAAATGTAAACATAAAAGGGAACTCTCATAATCTGCATACTTGTCATAGTTTCCCATAAATCAGCCTATATGCTGGCAGGCTTCTTCCTTTTGACACGATCTGGAGGCTAGCTTCGCTTTTTGTCATCTTATCTTCTTACAAGATACTGTATATTAGTAAAGTTAATTGACTAATCATTTTCATCACTAGGAGTGTAAGTAAATAATTCCATCTATTCCTACCTAGGCTTCTGTTTACGGTCCAGGGGTGCCAAGCATTCAGACTAAATGAAAATATACCCTCTAGTAACCATGCACGGCATCCCCCATAACAAGCTGCAGAAACTCTCCAAAGCATTGCTGTTATGTTGTGGGGAATCCTGAGAATCTTAGGCTTGACTCACCACGCCAGCCAGCCTCCTGCAGGGCTGGCCAGGCAGAGGCTGGGATGGGGGGGGGGATGCATCTGGGCAGACCTGTGTTAGAGCACCGGCATCTGTCATTTTTAGGGAAAGGGGGCAGGTCTGCAAGTAACGTAATAGCAGTGGCTGGGAATGTGCATGAGATGGTGTCATAACACATGCTTCAACTAGATGAGAGTAGTGCAGGGTTACCTAATAGCTGATGTTTTCCATCTTTTGACTGTCCCCATGCAATCAGCCATAAATATTTTGTTCCTTTGACTAGCTTTTCCTAATGGTGGGCAAGGGATATTTGCTGCTCTTTCTTCCTTCTGTATCTTTGCCAGCTGGTGGATTAAAGAGCAGCTACTGTGAATTAGACTTCAGTTGTACTTGTGGTTTCAGTAACAAGATTTTGGGGGGGGTGAGAATTAATAGTCTTGAACTACTTCTTTAATTTGTGATGAAGATTTTCTAGGTGATGTAGGGGCAAGTTATCAAGTTGCTAGCTCACTGTTTGTCCCCCAAGAATACAGGACCAGGGTGTTTTTTGCAGCTGTGTCTCAGAATTAGTTAAGGATTGTTTCATGTCTCCAGACTGCCTGTATGGTTTCCTGTATTCTGTTTCTTTGTGCAAAATCTTACTTTATCTAGAAAAGTGTCTCAGGTTTTCTTTGGGCACTGTGTGTCTAAAAGACACAGCATGGACACTGCTGCTGATTCCTACCACACTGACTCATTTTATGACGTGCTCTAGAAACTTTTCCCTTCAAGCCTCCCTATCTTGGTTAGAAGTGAATGGGGTGCTGTGTTGACTGATGTATTTCCCTGCTTGCTTTGCTCCTGGTTCTTTCTGCTGTGACTTCTGCCATCAACGGTATCAATTAGTGATGGGGGTTTTTGCCATGCGCAAATGGTTGGTGTTTTGAGACCATCAAATCATTTTCCCTGCTGGGCTGCAGCCATGAGAAGCAGCAACTGCTGACAGCCACCAATGCTGGCCATGCTTATGCCCAGCATTTACAGGTGAAACGATTTCACTGAAATGCTGAGACCAGAAAGGTTAATTTCCTGACAGAGTGTGCCAACCTGGCTGCTGTCAACAGCTTTTGCTTACTCTCCTGTGTTAACCAAACTAAACACTACCTTTTCTGCCATTAGGTCACGAGATGTGATACCAGCTAATTGCTTTTGCACAAAATGAACTTTAAAGAGGAGCTTTTTTAGATTTAATTGTTGTTATGGGTTCAGCTTTTGAGAAACTGACATAACATGCTTAAGTATCCATATATTAATTTTCACTTAAGGAATAGGTTTCTTGAACACTTAAACGCTTAGTTAGTAACACTTAGTTAACCTAAGTTAACTGTAGTTAGTAACACTTAATTAACCTAAACACTTAGTTAAATCCTCCTAGCAATGAAGATCTTAGTACACAGAGCAAGGGAACTTGTAGGTTTAAAATGTATTTCACCAACTAAAAAACCCACTTATGCTTTAAAGAAATAATAAGTAATTCCAATGTATGTTATCTCACATCTATAATATGTTCCCATTTCCAAAAAAGCCCTCATATTAATTCCTCAAATCGAGTTCTGTTGACATCTATGTGTGTTTTGCTTATGGGTGATCTTAGGTTGTGAGATTTTTACTATTCATTTTAGCATGTAAAAGATCTTTTTTGTGGCTATATCGAAACACAGTTTTGTAGGTAAGTCATATTTGCCCTAGTTGTTCCCTGAGGAGCAGGGTTGCGTAAGAGGTGTGGGGGAGGGAGCTAAATGTAACATTTAATGGAAAGTCCATTCAAACCCTCTAGCAACTGGAACTAATGGGGACAGACAGGGTTGTGAAACGTGAGCTTACAAGATCTCCATTGAGAGATATCCATTCCAATTTGTCTTTCAGGCCTTACTTCACAGAGGCATTGGGTCCTTTTCTTTAAATCAGTCCAGATATTTACAAACAAGAGCAGGACTATAGTAATTTCTTTCTAAAGAAAGGAATTTCTTCAAACCCAAGAAATCTTTCCAAATAGAGTGTTCCTAACAGTGCTTTAGGCTGCTAGGAGATTGCTTTCTGAGGTAGCATGTTGCTTCTTTTTTCTACCCAATGCAGTGAATGGGCCTCTGACTGTGATTTGATTCCCACAGAAAACAAAACAACCTTTTTTTAATGGTTCCTTAATGAAATGAGCTTTAATAATAGAAGTTTGTTGCGTTAGCATTGGCAACAGTTCACCCTTACACAATCCTTAGGGATACAGCAGGTGTTAACAGAGTTACAGCATCTTGGGCAGAGCTTAATCTAGAAGGACAGAACAGACGACTGCAGCTGATGAAAGAGAGGATATTTTAACAAAGGAAAGTACCTGCCTATGACCATATACTGCAAGTATATGGTTATATATATTCTGAACTGTTTCTGTATTAGACACTGAACACTGCACCATCTGAACACTTTGAACATCTGAACATCTATGAACATCCTAGCTGTGAACATCTGAGCATTGTTTTGGGGAGATTAAGTAAAGATGATTCTGTATGATTTTCCTGGTCATAATTTGAATTTTTGTGTAATCAACCACTTCTAAAAACTGTAAATATTCTTTATTACTTTGCTTGTACCAGACTCACTTTGCATAAAGCTCAGTATGCAACAGTGCCAGCCTAATTCTCATTACTGAGTACCTTGTGGCTTCAGACACAGAGGACCCTGGATACACTGGACAAAGTAGCCCCAGAAAGTATACAGGACAAAGGAATTCCTCTGACTGGAAAAAGAAAATTTTTTTACTTCGGAGTGGTGAAGGAAAAGGAGGAGGAGTGGGAAAAAAAAAAAGATGGTCCATAGAAACAGCCATGCAGAACTTCAGACATCGCTGAGTAAACACTGAGAAGTTCAGTCTTCTGGGATGAAATGATGATTTAGTCAACTGGATCCCATGATTGCCTCTGGATAATGAAGCATTCCAGGTAAACTGCTTCACATGAATAAGATTTGTTATTTTCTTGGCCACCCAGCTGGCTGGAACATGGCTGGCATGGTAATAAGTAAGACTTCTGGACCTAGTTGGGTGTACAGCACCTTTGATACTATCCTTCTCCTAATTACATTTGAGCTGGAAATATCCCTGATTGCAAGTATTAAGGAGTAGAGAAAAATATGGTAGGCCAGCAAAGGAATTTTTGTGATGAAAAACACTTCCATAAGGTTGTTCTTTAGTGGCTAAGCTGTTTCAGCGACCACAAGTGAAAGCAGGGAATGGGGTATACTAGGAAGTCTTAAGTCCTAAGGACACTGTAAGCTGTGCTGGGGAAGCTGGAGGCATCTATAGCTGCGATGTCTAGAAGAACACTTTCAGCCTGCACTGGGGTCAAAACCAGTGTTACTGTGTCCTGGGTTCAGCAGTAGCAGTCTGTTTTTCTCCTTCTTAACAGCTGGTGCAGGGCTGTGTTTTTGACTTTCAGCCTGAGAACAGCGCTGATAACACCGATATTTTCAGTTGCTGCTCAGTAACGTTTACTCTGACCAAGGACTTTCTGAGTCTCATGCTCTGCCAGGGAGGAGGAGAAGCTGGGAGGAAGCAGAGACAGGGCACCTGACCCAAACTGACCAAAGAGGTATTCCTTACCCCAGCACATCATGCCCAGGATGTAAAAACTGGGGGCAGGGACCTGGAAGGTTGAGATCACTGCTCGGTCGGGCTTGGTATCCATTGGCAGTTGGTGAGCAGTTGTATTCTCTTCCCTTTTTATTTCCCTTATTATTACTGATGGTAGCAGCAGTGGTTTGTGTTATACCTTAGCTACTGGACTGTTCTGATCTCAACCCGTGAGAGTTACATTCTTTTAATTCTCCTCCCCATTCCCCTGGGAGAGGAGAGGAAGAAAGAGGGGGGAGTGAGCGAGTAAACTGCATGAGTTATGGCTGGGCTTAAACCACAACATACTGTTTCGTCGCATTTATAGAGAGGAAAGATGTTTAAGCACAAGAAAGAAAATTTCTTTTGAATCAGAAGTAGTACTGTTTTTATCTCTCCAGTAAAATGCTCATCCAACTAGAGATGGAAGAGGAGAACAAACATGGACTACTGCGTGTTTTCACTTTTGTACAACAAGCTTTAATCAACATGCCAAAGTATACAAACATTATATCAGCATATAGTTAGATATTGGCATACAGCTGCAAAATAGTTCAGACACTCTTCTGCCTGACATAGGCTTTAAATTGCATTAGTGTTTCCAGCAAACCAAGTCTTACCTATGTGAATATCTTTTCTTAAAAATGCTGTGCCCTTCCAAAATAAAAGCTCTTGCCCTTTCAGTAGCAAATCTACGCTATTGCTAAAAATACAAAAGAAGTGGAATCTCTCCTTTCATGCAAAATGTAGTGTAATCTTTACAAAGGTGTCAGGATCATAATGAAATCTTTTATGTGACTGCAACAGTACATGTGCTGCATAGAATTAATCATCAAGAAGTGAAATGTGTGGGTGATGTCAGCCTGGAAATATCTAATCAAGATGTCTGCTGGTAGGTTACCTTCCAACATGTAACCTACTTAACCTGTAACATAATGAGGATAACTGTAAAGCCTCAAGTAGCTTCCCAGCAACTCTGGCCATTGTTCAGGGATTATTTACGTTTATCTCATTTGCAACATGCAATGCTCTCACCTGCCTGGATTGTTTACTGTTGATTCATAACTGTGATCAGCTCCAGCAAAAATGAGCTATTATTAGTGTGCTTTTTTTAGTTAATTTGCCCAGAAGTTAGTTTTGGCTGCTTAAGAAAGCAATCCAAACCAAATTTCACACCTCTGCCACACCTCTCTCTGAACATGAGATAAAGAAGGCCTCACTGAGTACTTCAGTCCTGCTCTGCTTAAAAACTCAACAGGTAAATTATGGAGCTGCACCTGAAAGGACTCTGTGTGCTCCAGTGTCCCAAGGGTGACACTGTGGGTGGTCTTCCTGACTATGGATCAGTTTTGTGTGAACTAGTTAACTGACTCCTCCCTTGTTTGATTTCACTAATTTGATCCTGTCAAATTTTCCCTATTTACAAAATTCTAACTAGCTAGATTCACATTTTGCTAAGTAATTTGGCAGCACAAGTCTACAGAAAGTCAAAGACACTTGTCCTTCCACTTTACTTAAGGATATAAGATCTACTAGGTGCACGTACAGGAGAAAACTACACATCCAGCTACAGTGGTTATTAAATATTGCAATTTAATAACCATTCATTTTGCTTTTATCTGATAATTGGATGGATAATACTAGCCCAGGTGATATAATTAACAGGCAGATGGATATTATCTGGAGAAGTCATTTATGCTTGAAAAAAGATTGTCAAAGAACCTTGGATTGGTAGGTATTATGCACAAGCTTTGATCTTCCTGTCATCACCACCAAATGTTTCAGTAACTTGGAGAGAGAGTTGAGACTTTATCTTTAATATTCTCTGTATGTTTAATTCTGTTTCTTGCTGCAGGGTCAAAAACACTTACCAGAAGCTGTTTCAGATGAGTTATCAAACCCCAACATTTTTCCTTTTTCTGAATGTAACACACACAGAGAAAGCAACTGAAACAGTGCAAAGATAATTAAAAAAACCCAAAGAACAAAACCAAAATAACAAAACAAACAAAATCCACCACCACCACCACCAAAAACAAACAAAACCCAAATAAACCAAAAAAACACCAAACAAAAAGTCCTCCAGAAAATAACCCAAAAAGTCTGTCTGGGACAGATGCTATGCAAAATATCTACTGATTGGGCGAAACGGGCAAATTACAGCTACCTCAGATTTTACACGGTCACCACCTTGCAGACTCCACTGTTGCTCTGAGGCAGCCTTTAATACCTCTTTGACGTGCCTGGGAATGTAATTTTTCCACCGTAATTTTTTCCTAGTTACCTATCCAGAAATTACAGTCATCCAGCTGGTCAATATAATTCTTAATTATGTTGTATCAGAGAAAAGACCAGAGAAGGAGGCATCAACTTAGAACAACTGCACAGGCACAGTGGCTTTCTCAGATCTAATCTGTAGTACACTGATTAAGAAAGGGTCTATTGTATTGGAAAGGTGTTTACAGTCTAAATGAATGAAATAGGATATGGATAATTAGGATGGCCATATTACTGGAAAATAAATGGAGCAAGTTCCTAATTCCATTTGAAGCTAATTAGGTGGCCTGTCACTTTGATAAGATGTTTGGGCTCCCAGAATCTGCTTTGTTGAGGGTATTTCTTCTTTAATTGGCCTGTCAATTACAATTTGCTATGAAATGGTGTATACCGCTTACAGCCTGTTTTCAGTCTGTCTCACAAAATAGGTCCCAGAAAGAGTGGAGTTTTTATTGACAAGAAAAAAAAAGCATTAAAATGCATAGTTGTTACTCTCCTGGTTTGTTTTAATTGGTTTTGCTATTCACTTTGACTCCTTCAGGACTAAGCAACTGAAGTCTCCCACAACTGCAAAGGTAGGAGTTATGTTCATGATACAAGTTGCAATGGAAGAATTAGATGTAAATTGAATACAGTACCTGGAACAGTGTTGCTCTTTCCTGGGGTGATGAGCTGAGAACCCTAAAACTGAATGAGAGAAGCAGCAGAATAGGTGCATTACTGGAACAAGGCATTTTTGACATCATTAAGGGTTAGCTGGCAAACTGAAAATTAGCAAGTACTTTTTTTAGAGGAAGCATGGAAATAATCAAGCATGAAATAGCAATCTATTGACCTCTGGTAACTTGATGTCTTGATTTAGGCAACTGCATTGCAAGCTTGACAAACAACTTAATGCCAGCAACACTGGACTTTTTATGGTAGTTCGCTAGTTACTCAGATGAGGAATGGTCACCATGTGACAAAACATTAACAGCTGACTCAAAGGCACACTTGGTCAAAGCAAAAGCAAGTGTTTTCCATGTTGATATTACTTGTTTCTGATTCCCTGGCTGAGAGAAATAGCTCAGCTAAACGCAAGGGTGCTGTATGTTCTTGCTAAGGGGCAGTTATCCTTTGGGAAGCAAAGACCAAGAAGAATTGCTTTGAACTTACTCCACTGACAAAACCAATACCGTTAACCAGTACATGAATTTAATTCTTGTGTTCTGAGTATGCAGTGTCTGTATTCTCACAGAGTTGCAGTAGCCAGTATCTAGTTCCTGTTCTTGTCCTTTCCTTTTGCACCATTCAGGTGGTACGAAGGAGTTATTTTTAAAAGACTTCTGTAGGGGAAATCACCCTTTCAGTCACTCTTTCCAATGACAGACCAAGCTGGAGAGGGCAGGAGCAGCACTTCAGCTGTGTGTGGAACTAAATGTGTGCCATAAATCCATCCAATTCACCCAGGTGTGTTATGGATGTGGATGTCAAAACCTAAGTAACTCTTCTAACTATTTTAGGTTTCTAGCTATGGCCAGTCCTGTTTCTGTCCTCTTAGGAACTGTTACAAACAAAACGTCGTGATCTCAGGGGGTATGAAGTACGCTTCGCAAAACACCATTTTGAAAACACTCAGCCCATCTCAGATCGGAATGAAGAACAGTTTACTTCAAGATTTTGTCCAAAGTTTGGAGTAGGCAGAGAAATAGTAATTTCCTCTCTGTATTTCCGCTCCTTTTTTCTTAAGGCCAGATTCTATTAACACATATTCAGCAACTTTCCTCTGCAACAAAATATTTCTATGGTGGTGGCTTTTGCTTCATTTTCAGACTAGAGTATTTCAGCTGGAAAAGACCCACAACAATCATCTAGTCCAACAGCCATTTTAGGCATTCACTGTGCTTTATTTTCAAAGCGAGGTGGCTGCAGCCACAAAGGAGAGTGGTGGCCATCTTACAATCACAGACGCCCGGTGTCTGGTGCCACCACCAAGCATGGTCATTAAAAGCTTGCCTCTTGTTTTGGTGCTATGTGTAGTGGTGTCACTTGAAATTTGATTTGGGTAGGAGAATTAAAAAAGCTAAATAAAATGATGACTCAAAATGCTACAAATTCATCAACCCCTTGAATAGCTGTTTACACTCCTACTTTTACTATAAACTGGTACCTCATGGCTTCTTTGTATAAGACGGTGAGCTAGTCTAGAGGGATGACCTAGTTATTTTTAAAGCCCACTTATGTCAATGCTTGCAACATGGTCCTGTGACCATGTTGGCCACCATTATTTCAGGGTGAGGTCAGTCTTTTTCTTTACTCGGGCCGCTTGCCAGCTTCTCAACACCTGCCTTGAAAGTGACAGCTCTATGGGTGTCCTCATAAATTAAAAATCATGTGCCTCTGCCCTGATGCCCTGGGACAAGCACAAAGTTAGAAACTGTCCTGTAACCCAAGCCCTGGGGCTGCTGCACGGGACAGCTGAGCAGCAGGCAGTGAGCCACAGCAGCGGGGGGCTGGCTACACTGCAGACCCTGAGCAGCACCCAGGCTGGGGTGGTGGAAACTCTGTGTGCGCCGGTGCCAGCGGGCATGTGGCTGTGCCCAGTGAGAGCCAGGGCTGGCCCCCAGGTAGGTGTCCTCCCTCATGGGGAAGGGTGGTGAAGCCAAACAGCTAACAAGGGGGTGCTGTGGGATTTGTGCAGCCCTTACATGTGGGGAGCGGGGCTCTCCACACCAAATGGGCAATCCTGTGCACAGTTGTCACTATCTTTGCCACCTTCCAGCATTTCAGTTACAGCTCTGCCGTATAATTGACCTCAGCACTAATTTAATGATGTGTTTTCCTCCTTCCAGTGTGCACTGCAGACACTCAGACATCATACACATGATCCGTAGCCTGACACAGTCCTACAGCTTCAATAGCACTTAGGCACTCCGTTTCCCCACCAGCCTGTCTGCTCAATCTACCCTGCTCTCACCACCTCCATCATGCAGGTTACATTCACCCACAGGAAAACTGTTAGACGTGTCAGACAAGCTGCAACACCCCGATGCCCTAATCTGTGTGCTCCTTTTCCAGATGTGTGTTGTTCCCTTCCATGCCCAGTAGTGCCTAAGGTCTGGAAGCGGCACATGTTGTTTCACAGCGCTGTGGTCCTCCCTCAGCTCCATAACTGCAGGCGTTGGACGCAATTGCTAACATGATATGCTGTGAGCTCCCAGAATGTGAGCTCCTGGATGGGAAAAGCAATGCAAGTACTGACTGGAGCAGAGCCTGGTGAGGTATCCTTTTCAACTCACCTGTATGCTGCCTCCAAAGGCACAAGCAAAATCTGTTACCCTGTTGGCATGGGATCCTTAGCTGGATGACGAAACTGCAGCAAAGTGGAAAACTGAATCTTTTTAAGTGATCTACGAGGTGCATTTTAAGAAAGACTGTTTTCTGTCTTTCTTTGAGCTACTGGGAATCTATTATGTTCCTTTTGACGACTGGGTAGGATGTGTGGTTGATGCTTTTGCCTATGCCTCAGTAAGAGAAGGCTGCAGAGGGGTGCTGATCAGAGCTGCCTGTAAGCATGTGCCACCTTGCTTTCCTTTGATTTTAGATTAATGTGAAAATAAGTTGTATTTCCTTACAGATGTACTTCTGAATATTAGGAATATTGATTTTCAAGAGAAATACTGAGCTGTGACTGATAAGTAGGCTGAAAACCAGATTTATTTGCTTTACGAAACAATGAGGTTACACTTCTTTTGGGGGGAAGGCACAGATTAGGTCTTATATGGGCTGATTGGAGATGGGTGAGTGAGACTCCAAAGATAATTTGCTCGAAGTTTTGTAACATCAGCTGCTCCAATTAGCACCATCTCATGGTAAATCTTTTAGGGATTGTTTTTTTTGTTTTCTGCAGTTCCTGCACATACTGCTACCACAGTAACGAAGAAATATCTTGGTGCAAAAACAAGCCATAACGAAGGAACTATTAATCAGAATGACAAGAGATAGTGCCTTGGAGCAGCCCTCACCTAGTGTCTATGCAATACAGACCAAACACTTCAGTGATAAGTTCACAGCCCCATCCAGTACTTGCCATGTTATATCTCAAAATAAATGCCTAAGCATCCATTGGATTTTGAGTGCTACTGGTAGTGTACTATACTGTGTACTTTGGCAAGTCGCTTGGTATGCATGTTCCTTGAGCTCCTTTCAGCTATTCTTCAACTGATTTTTCTCTTCCTCTCCCAGCCCTCTTAGCAACTGCCAACACTGAGAACTTGATGTCCCTTTTTCCAGCTGGCAGCAGCAACAACATTGATAAGAATATGGGCATGCATGGTTTGAGGTCTTCTGTTTAGAAAAATTTATTACCTCATCCTTGCAGCTGGTGACATTTTACAGGTAGATGGGACAATTCAGACAAGGCTGTAGTTTCATGCAGGAAATGGACACACACAAACCCTGTAAAGGCTTTCTTTACGTGGTAGTATCAACAGGTGTGGAAACATATCTGAATCTGGAAGAAAAAGCATTCAAGCAATGTCCTGCTGAAAACAGGGGAAAATTAATTTGTTTGTGGCCTTCTATGATGGGGCTACAGAACTGATGGACAGGGGTAGAGCAGTTGATGTCATCTACCTGGACTTGTGCAA
>JARCZZ010025425.1:0-55083 GCA_030323915.1 Brotogeris chrysoptera
GCTGAGGCGCTGGCACAGGGTGCCCAGAGAAGCTGTGGCTGCCCCATCCCTGTCAGTGTTCAAGGCCAGGTTGGACATAGGGGCTTTGAGCAACCTGGTCTGGTGTGAGGTGTCCCTGCCCATGGCAGGGGGTTGGAAGTGGATGATCTTCAGGTCCTTTCCAACACAAACCATTCTGTGATTCTGATTCTGTGATTTGGACTCCAATTTCCATCTGAATAAAACTTGCTGCAAATCATGAACAAATGCACAACCATGCAATAGGAACAGGTAGGCAATGTTTACTATTCCTTAACATGGTTCACCTTCACCGAACAAGTTCTATGTACCTAGGAGAGCTGTGGGAAGAGTGGAGATCCCAGAGATCTCTGGCATCATATGCCAAGGGCTGTTCAGGACAAAGCAGCAGGGAAGGGACGGGCTGGTTACACATGTGCATATACCCACGAGTGGGCTGCAGGACACTGTTAACTCACCAGATAGATGCTGTAGTCTGGGTGTGAGATGCTCAGATCAACACCTCACAAACAACAAGCTGCTCGCCCTTGGTATGAGGTATCTCCAAAGGATGTGAAGCATGGCCAAATGTAGTTTAGAAGTGGTGTAGTTGTGTGAGAAATACGTTGATTTGGTTGCCAACAAACAGGGAGGGGAAGAAATCCTTTCGGGAGGGATAGCAGGGAAACATGACCTAGAGTACAAACACAAAGCAGGGCAGAAATTGATTATCTGAATGAAGCTTTCCCCTCTTGCTGATCTAAACCATAATTAAATTGGCTATTCCAATCAATGGAGCCTGGTGTTGTCTTACCCTCTTACGTTCACAGATTTCATTCACACATAATTAATAAACTTCCTATGACATGTCCTGGATTTTAGAGTTCATGAGCAGCCAGCGAGTGAGAAGCGATGAAAATGCTGCCCTGCTGCTTTTCCATTTCAGTGCAAATAACGTCAACAGAACGCAGGAATAAGCTCCAGTAATGGGGAAATGGCATCAGAGAAACGTCTCCCTGCATATTCAGATCTCAAGCTGGGGAAACGGCAGAAGCGGTATTAGCATTAATTAGACTTCCGACTACCTGCACGAAATCCCAAGTTGGTACCACCTTGTCAAACCAGAGCACTTTTATTGTCTGAGCAGGAACAGCAAAAAAAAAAACAACCCAGGAAAGCAATTATGGCTTCACATCAAGTCTATTTAATAATCGTCTGTTAAAACATGTGCCCACATCACAAAACACTTTAAAAAACCCCAGGTATTTTAAAATGTATGTACAATAATGCAAAAATATGCCTAAATATGTATCCAATGCAAAAAAATAAACCATTTAATAACATTTCCTTTCAAATGTCCCCTTGCTCTTCAACACCTTCAAACAGAAACAAAAAAGCAAAGAGCTTAGTAAACAAACCAGAGTTCAACACAAATGAACAGACAAAAGCAGTGCAAAGACACGGAAGAACGGAGAGGCATCCAATTCAGCTTCCCATTCCCCTGGATTACACCACAACTGCGGTGCCGCTTGTCCTATGCCAGTTTAGGTTTAGTTATAAAAAGTCAGCCTGGTGTTCAAGCTCTAAGAGGCTGCTTGTGGCACTCATTTTCCATATGAGCAAAACCAAGTTAATGATAATCCAACTGAGCACCTTTTAAACCCCCTTAAACAGGGGTGAATTTCATCCTAGGTAAATATTTAATGTCCTGTGTACTCCTGCCAAGCACAGAGATCCTGTCCAACAAACAATACAGACTAAAGTCTGCTCGGACAACTGTGGTTGGAGAGAGCCTTCCGCTGTTTCACAGTTAAGTGTGTAGTCATCTCTTCTTTCTGCGTTCCCCAGGAACTGCAAAGGCGGCTCTGGTCTTACAATTTCAGTAAGTCCAACATCTTGTATGTGTAACACTGCAATTTCACAGGTAATTGGGCTCCTAAGTATTTCGGAAGACTAGGTCTGCATGTCTGAGTTAAATGAGACACTTCAGTTGCAAGAGAAAATGCTGATCCAGTTCTTATTTAAAAGCGTTCAAGTGATTGATGTATATCCTTTATCTTGCCAGAGTTAACTGCCCTCAGAGTACAGTTGGCTGTATGTGCAATACAGCTCTTGTTTGCAAAAAGCAATCTGAGGAAGTTTCAGTATTGCTTCCTATAGGAAAGGTGGCAGGAATCAAAGTGCTATTTAAGAAAAACTGCTTATAAGGCACTGGTGCAGCAAGGTTTGTGACGAACATGGTTTTATGATTCCTATTTTCCAGCTGTTTTAAAAGTAAGTCTATTAAATCAACCATAAATAGCAATAATAACAATAACAATTAAAAAAACACAACATTAGAAAAGTTCCAAACCAATCAACTTGGTCTTGAAACTTAATTTATGACAGTCCCATTTCAGTGCACACATTAGCTCCTGTATGTTTTTTTAAGCTCATTGTTGGCTCATGCTCATCCTATATACAAAAGTCGTCCCCCCAAAAGTAATGATGGGCTGAATATCTTCTACAAACAAGATATTTTTGGAGGACATCATATAGTTATACATTAAACTGACAGATGATGGACAGGAATACAGGAACATATATTTGCTTGCTCACTGTACATATCTATTTAAAGCTTTAAAATAATAAGAATATACATAAAATATATACTTAATTCACAAAGTAAACCAGCCCTTGACATCTGCTATTTTGCAGGGCTATGCATTTCTCCTATTACAATTCCACACATCTCTGGAACTATCTCCGTGCCAGCTCCTCTTCACAGGCAATGATCAATTCAAGGTAAATTAGTTCTTCATGTATATATGCAACAGAACCAGCAAAAGCTCAGCCTCTAGTCATCACTGTCGCTCCCAGACTCACTCAACTGCAAGTCGTTTCCTATGGAAAACAAAACCCAACAAAACCCAACAAGTTAGTAGGTGTTAATTCACACTTCATGGCAACCAAACCAAAGAACAGTCACATTTACATGGCAAGATTTAAATAATAAGAACATGATAAATGAACACAAACATCATCTGTCATTTAATGGAACTCCATGCCCAAGAACATTAAGAGCTTCATGGGGCTAATAAACGGTGGAGTGTCCTTGGCTCCACAGCCACCAAAGCTGCTCTCTGGTACAATAGCACTCCCCATGCTATTCCAAACGCATTCCATAGCCTCCACCAGACAAACTCCTGTATATGGAGTTGCTGGGACAAGGCATTGGGGAATTCCCTGGCTTTCTCAGCCCTTTTAAAATAGACTGCTTGTTTTGTTTTGTTTTAGAACCATTTGGGTAGCCAAGGCAAGGCCCCCATGTGTCAATAAACCAAAAGGAATGTTAAAGCCATCAGAGCTCAAGGCTATTGGCTGAACTAAGCTGACACATGCTGTGAAGGGGAGGGCCTCCCTCCAAAGTGCAAAGAAGGATCAGACAAAAGGCAGCCAGGATATGGACCAAACCGACAGCCTCAGACCTTGTTTTGCACAACACCTGTGATTTGATGAGGAAGAGGGGATAAAAGGAGGCAGAATCATGCTTGTGTTCCAGTAACTACACCTAGCTCTTCCAGCATTATCTCATCGCCCTGCCCCAGACAGCTGCTAGGCAGCTATGCAATGGCTATGCCCTGTGTTTCTTCATCTCCTCTTTTATTAAACAAGAACGTGGGTTCCACCTACGCATGTAGATGGTGGTCACCAGTGATTTGAATGCTCAAGGACATATTAATCCTTGGCAAAAGGATGTGAAATCCAAAGTCAAATATTATTGCCTGAAAAAAAGAGCAAAACCCTTGTTTTGACCAGCTCCCAAATTCTCCTGGAGTCAGAGGCTTCTTGACATTCAATAACCTCTGCAGTATTGTTGTCATGGCCCAGGAGAAGCAGGGAAGAGGCAGCTCACAACCAGAAACAGAGAAATGGGAGTGTCCTAATGACTTTGTTGAACTCTGGATTTCACTTAGATATTCATTACTGCCAGGAAGACCGACAGGCCTCTCCATTTATCCAGCAGGCCTTCGCAGTATTGTCTGTATAATATAGAATCATAGAATCATGGAATAGTTAGGGTTACACTTGTCTTCTTGAAGCTGGAAACCCTACATTTATCTGTACTTAAGCTCCACCAGTTTCCTATGTACGGGTGCCAAGAGATGCATGCAAATATGCCTCAGGAGGAATTAAGAGCTATTTACGATAGTTAAGTTCTAGTTTCTTGTAAATATTAGTATTTGAACTCCACTACATTAAAAGCTACCTGATCCAGCATAAGGAAAAGGCAATAGAGATGTACACCATCTCCCCTGAGAGAGTCTCATGGGACAAAACTACGTTATAAAAATGTTTTTTACACTTCTTAAAGGGTGGAGGTGAGTTTGTAGTGATTCAATGCTTGCAAACACCACAGGTGTAATATTTTAACCAAATACATGTCACTCTAAATTTCCCTTCAAAATGTGGTATGAAAATTTGTGAGACCAACACAGGTAGAATAAAGCAAACACTCGGGCAAAGCAATGCAGCTAACAATGAAGAGCACAGAGACTCTGCACTTATGACCACAGGACAGCTTTGTGCCATTCGTGATTATTTACAGACCTTTAACTGACATTTGTGCCAACCCCACTATTTACATCTAATCTGTGGTTTCACATTAAAGTAATTCCCATTCTCTGGTGCGCCAGATCCTCCCACAATGATGACTTTTCTACCCATTCATTCCTCCTGGATGCCTGAATCAAGGCTCAGCACGGTCAATGGGGGCCACTGCACTGATGCCCACAGACTAGAGACAAAACTGAAGCCATCTCCACATCTTCAGACAGGTTTTGGCCCTCTGTCCAGTAAAGCTGCCCACGTATTTCCGCCAGCACAACTCCCTGGGATTCCTATTTGCCAAACCGCACTTCATGGAGTTAGCCTAACATGCTAAGAAAATGAGGGCTCTCAAGCAGCTTCCCACAGTAGTAAGACACAAGCCTTTACTTACTGAGTGTGTTCATGAGCTGATTACTCCCTTGTGACCTGCTGGTGCCATTAGCAATAGCATTCCTGTTGTTATATTGCTGGTGTGGTGGCTGGGAAGGGGAAACATGTGCTGGCTCTTCCATCTCACTGCTGGAGCTTTCATCTTCACTCCCAGCTGAGCTTTCTGAATCCGATGAGCTGCTTCCACTGCTGCTGCTCATCTGCTCAATAATGTCAACTTCTGCCCTCAGCTCTGAAATAAAAGAACATTCATCTAGTTGAAACCATAAATAGGGCCCCACAGAATTCTGGCAAATGCAATCATTTTGTCAAGTGTAATTTATCACATCAAAATATCTCACATGAAGAGGAGGAAGGAAAAACAAAATTCCCAAAACTTTTTTACTTAGTTGCTGTAGATGAATTTAAAGAAGCAACAGCACAGGTCAGTATCAAAACCCCTTCACTTCCACTGTTATTATTTATATACTTTACACTCCTGAAAGCACTTCCTGCTTAATTTTTTTTTGATGGATTATATGCTCTACATACATAGTAAGTACATTCTTTTCTTGAGTTTTACAGGCCAACAGCCAGCCCGTTTTAAAAAAGCATTTAAAAGTGGAAGAATCTAAATTGTTAGCTATCAGTGACATTTAGGCTTTTGGAAAACACGTAAAGGGGGTACGGATGGACATAGGCACACGATCACGACAGATACTTTCCTGACTTCAGATATGCATGAAACTGCTCCAGCGCAAAGTCACGCGTCTCATTTTAAACAAACTTCAGAAGCAGATGGATGACATCAGATAACTTTGCAGTGGGGCAGATGAGAATATTCCCATGTTAGGGAGTGGCAATAATACCTTAACCTGCTATAAAGCTTACAAGTAGTCAGGGAAATACAGAGACTACTCTGAAACTGGGAAGGCAGTCAAGTCAGACACACCCCACTTCACAGTTTCCAGTGCAAAGAAACACTGGAATACCATGACAGCATCACGACAGCTGCATCAGCAGTAGCTAGTTTTGGCTGAACAACTGCAGCTATTAAAGTAAGTCACCCCAAATCATACCATACTGTTAAAGTCTGTAATAACTTTAAGTGGCCTAAACACTATTATAGGACAATTCTTGTGTGCCTACCTGAAGTCAAGTATCTAACGACTCAGTTCACCTAGGCAGGTTTCCATGAGAGAACACGTATGTTAACCATGGGATGTGAAACCCTCAAAATATAGGCTTTTGTTGTGCTAGTAGTTCCACACCCACAGAGTTAAAATTCATCACTTGCCTTGGAGAAGTCACAGGCTAAAGAGATGAGAATGACAGAAGAGAAAGATGAGATATTATCATCTCTACCTGACAAATGGAGAACTGATGCCAAAAGTAATTCACCTTAGGTCAGATGTGTCTCAAAGCAAGATGAACCCCAGCTTCTCAGCCTGGGACATCTTTCTTGTGTATGGCATAGCCAGATCACATTAAATGAGTCTTTCATGTGAAAACAGCACAGTTTTAATGCTTCTTATCTCCTGCCCCTGCAGGAGTAAGTTTGAGCAAGTAAAACTCTTTCCTTTCTTAACAAGGCACATTTTCCTTGAGCTGCTTAACACTGCAGAGTAACAGCTAAGTTTTCAGCTTCCACATTATCTGCTGGAGAGAGCTTCTCTAGCTCAGCATGCATTGGTTTGAGAAATAAAGTTTTCTTTTGCCAGTTTTAAACCCACTATTTTTCAATTTCAGAGTTCAGAGCTCAATTTCAAAAGCTGTAGTTATACTGAAGCAGAGGCAAGGGAAGCATAGTGAAAGGGAACAACCATATCACTAGCTCCAGCTGGGTATTAAGGACAGTGGGGTTGTTCCTCCAAATTTCTTCCTAAATCTAGATCCCTCGCTAGACTGCCTGTACTCTCTGTACTTTACTAGTACGCCATGTAAAACTTCATCTTTCATTATGAAGACATAGTTAAGAGAGCACTGGAAGAGGAAGGAAGAATATATGATTAGGCCAGCAGAAGATATTACTTTGTACTGTCATGTCTTTTTCCCTTACTCCCTCCCAACAGTGTTGCAGGCTTTAAAAACCCATTTCATGCCTCAACTCCTTGAGTGGCAAACGAGCACTTGTAAGTCACTGTTCTCAGCCTACCCATATTGAGGACTTCAAATTCAAATGTTCCCGGTGTTTAAGGCTAAGAAATTCATAGAGGAAAGCTAAAAAGGTAAAGAGGAATAAGGGTTCTTTCACTTCAAAATGGCCAGATTTAAAAATATTTTCCCTAGCTTAATGATCTAAAATTTCCACATACTTCTAGCAATGGCGTTGTTAGTTGTAAGTTACAGTGATGTTAATAATACATTATTAGAAATATCCTGGATTATAGCAAGCACTATCACATACAGACCACAGTTCCTATTGCAGGAAGATTTGGTAAACAAGTCTAATAAAGGATGAGAAGTAATGCTTATAGAGCTAGTCTATGGCTGAAATGGAGGGGTGTTGGCACTGGGCTGAGAACACAGCAGCCCAGAAAGCAGCATATAAAATAGTGTGAAGAAGGTGAAGCAATCTGAGAGCCATTGGTGGTGAAAGGGAACAGACGCAACAAGAAATGCACTCCAGAGAACTAGGAAAAACAAATCTAAACAAGAAGTTCAAACCCGATACAGTAGGCAAAAAGATAACTGGAAGAAGAAAGCGATGGTCTTACTAATAGGAAAAGAAGATTAGCCTGGCTAATTTTAAACAGAGCTAGAGATTACTGTCAGATTGAAAAGTGAGGGTTTTCTGAAGAAAACTAAAAGCCCTTGAAAGAGGTTTGGTTATGAGGAGAGAAAGGGAGAATGCTTTGGAAGAAGTGGTAAGGCTCACTATGCTGAATACAGGCAGGAAAAGCAAAACAGCATCAGTATCACAAGCTTCGAGGACTGGGAAGGTAAGGGTGTTATTAGTGACAGTGGTCACTGGTGGAAACTCGGTCCAAGCCCATCTTCAAGACATCTTTTGCCTTACAGGCTGTCAGCTTCCCCTCAGGTCTCTCTTGTCTCTTAATTCCTTGAGCCCTTCTAAATATGTTGCCTGGGTAGATGAGAAAAAGTCATGATTTTCACTAATGTTATGTGGCTGCTGCATCACTAAAAATCTGCGAGGCAGAATTCCAGCAGGATCACTAAGGAAGTCTGCTCAAAACCCTCTTGTGTCACCCTGTTAAAGATGGCGGGTACGCCAATGATGACACCAAAGCTCTACAGAAGAACTATATCCATTTTAAAACTTGTCTGATTATGCTTTTTCCTATCTGCCTGTTATACTTAGTGCAGTTACAGGTACTGAAGCCCTGGCTAAACATTTCCTCGCAGTGCCTCCAATTAAAATAGTTGTGTGTGTGTATATGCACATATGTGCTAAGCTGAACAACAAGAGTCAGGCTTTTCCTAGACTGACACAGTTAGGGGAACCTTAACTTCTGCACATTTCATGTTACAACTGCAGGCATTCCTTAAAGGAAACAAAATGGCTTACTGTTTTATACTGGCAGTCAATGTGGTTTTTAGAGTAAAAAATTCAAGGTCAGAAATCATTGCACAAACAGAACAGCCTTTCTCAACAGGAATTTCTTCTGTATATATACAGTATCAAATGCCCTAATTTATTTCCATAATCATTTCTAAGTGTTCTTACTACTTAAGAACCCATAATAGGTTCTCGATTCCAATAGGCTCTGCAGAATTTTTAACTAAAGCTCTAACCTTGGGCTGCAAGAACACCAAGGACCTTTGGAAATGAAGTCGTTCAGCTTTAGGGAGGATAAGGTTGTATGCCTACAGCAGAAAGCTTATTGTTAATAATGGTATGCAAGGTGGAGAGAAATCAGCTTAATACTGGCACTTTGTGCATGTGGAGATGGCAGCTAGAACAGGCAGTATTTTACACTGAGGTGCAAGAAGTTCGATTGAGATGTCCTTGAGAGACAAATACAGTGCTAGGGCATAATCCCTACCCACTACAGCTGCATTTAGGTAAAGCAGATCTGCTCAGACTTTCAAGCACTGAATTTACAGTCCCCAACGCCAGAAATGTTTCTGTGGGTTTTATTTTTCCCTCTTTTTTTCTTTTCTTCAGACCACTAGAAAATGGTCATTGTAGAACAGATGTGACACCAAATGTAATCATTCTACTACAGCATGAGGTTTACAAATGGCTGTATGCATACAGAAGAGTGCCCCAATGGTTAAGTAACTTATTACAAGAAAAAAAACCAAACCACACTTAAAATGCACAACTGATTTAATTTTTAAATTGATACATCATGTGCTTTCTTTCTCCTTACCTATTACAGAGAAAATAAAAATGGCAAGGGAACTGTAAAGCTAAGGGAACTGTAGCTAACACTCTCAGATGTTGATTCCGTCTGCTGACCAGCGTCCAGGTATTGATAATACCACTGCTGTGAAAGAGTGAGATCAGTCAGCACTTACGCAAACAGACAGATAGCTTAGCAGTAAAAATGTTACGTAGTGACTACCATGAATTGAAAAAAAATACCCTGTTAAGTAATTAACACAGTCTGGGCAATTAACATAGGCTAAGTCTATAGCAAAAAAGTAGCTATATGGGACAGAGGGGAAAAGAGAAAGAAAGAGAGACCCAGAAAAAACCCAGCAAACCTAGAAACAAATACAAACTGAAATTTAACCTCTCCCTCACTCTGACTGTGTAATCCACAGCAAAATCAGGTACCACACTAGTATGAAAGGAAGGACATGGGCAAAGAAAGTGTGCCCTGCCCACAGCCAAACACTGAGACAAAGCATTGCTGGGGCATGAGACTGAGTTGAGCCAGTCAACTCTTCAAGGTACCTTAACAGAAGTAGAGCAACTATACGGCAGATGTGATCAAAGCTGCAGAGGAGTGGCCGCAGTAAAGGAGAAGCTGCAGAGCTCTTCACTCCCTTATCCCTCCCCTATTAGCATTACTTGGCATGCCATAAGCTCCAGGTCTTGTGATGGAAACATAGCTACCCAGCCCTTCCATCCCACTGAAAAATAGCTCCAAACTTACTCAGTGTAGGAATAACTTTCGTCCAAGTTACTTGACTGCATAGCTAGGTCTTGGCTCTAGTTGTTGATGTTGCCTAAGACACCCATTCAACTCGTCTAGCACTCAGCTACAGGTTTCTGAATTTATGCTTATTTTGTCTTCTTTTAAGAACAGAAGAATAGCCTGGAAGAGAGAAAATTATCCAGAAAGAGGAAGTTCTCTCATGCCAGAGAAGACTGCAGTATAAATATCTATGCTGGCAGAATAGTATAAATAATTCACTAAGATGCCTTGAAATGAGATATAAAGATGACAAATCAGCTGTCAAGTAACATCTTTTAATCCCTGAACATTCTAATGTTTTTATAAATTGCACAGTTATAGTTTTTATTATAAAGAAGAAAACCAAAACCAACCAAACCTCAGGAAACTACAAACCCTTCTTTACCTCTCTTAATGTCATCCAGCTGAGGCTCAGGTGAGGGGTTATCTTTCAAAGGAGAAGTTTTAGGTCCAACTGCTGGCTTGGCTGGGGCTCTGAATTGCGAAGGAAGCTGAGATGCTCGGGCAGACTGTTGCTCTATTCGGGCTTGGATCTTACTGCTACCTTCCACTCTGAAAAAAACAACCAGAGACATTCAATGGTACTATGTGACTATATTCAGCTTTTCCAATATCTTTGAATTAATTCATCATCTGTACAAATCTGTTTTGTAAAAACAGACACATACAGCTTCCTGTATGCAACACTTGCTTTCAGTGACAAATAGGCATATACAGCTACACTGCAGCTCTTACAAAATCAATTTTCAAATCCAGATGTGGCTCAGGGGTGCCAGATTTGCTACTCTAAGAACAATGAAGACTTTAATTTCATAGGCTCATAGAATGGTTTGAGTTGGAAGGGACCTTAAAGATGATGTAGTAAATTAGTATTTTTATTTTATCTAGTAAACTGTATCTTGTAATATAGCAATTAGTATTTGTATTTTTTAAAAAAGAATAAGTAATCATAGTAATTTAAAGCACATCATGAAACAGATCCACTCATAACAAAATCGCAGCAAAAGAAACAATTTTCTTACTTGCAATTAAATCATCTCAGACTGAACTGTCTTAGAGGTCAATCTGACTAGAACACTCGTTCTTACTGCTAAATACAGAATGTAAGCATTTAATTCCTGGATTTCATTCATTTGCTATTATCGCTTAAAAATATTTTAAGCTGTCCCTTAGTGGGAAATAGTCTCCACAAAAACGCTATGCCTAGCTGTTCATTTCAAATCAAGCGTCTCTTCCTCCTACTGAATCAGTGATGTGATCGATATTGTTGGACTGTCAATATCCTCAGCAGAAAACCAAACCAGAACAGAACAAAACCTACTTATTCAGGTCCTTCTATAGCAAACCACGTTGAGATTAAAGTGTGTGGTGTAGTTTATCACATAACACCAAAGGCTTTTGGGGTATGGCTTTATGCAGTGTAGCACGGAAGCAGCTTATGTGGATATTAGAACTTAGTTTCAGTTCTAGGAGGGCTCCAGCTCAGCAGTGTGACACTTTTGTGCCTTTAAGCTAATCTGACTGAGAAACAAGTCGAACTAGGCCATGTGGAACTTTTGGGATTTCACCTAAACTGCTTCTGGTATTTGAATTAGCACATTTAGCACTATCTCTGGTATCTCTGTGCTTCATTGAATTGTAGATGCAACCTCAAAAATTAAGCACAGAAACACTTTTTCATTCATCACCGAAACGCAGCCATTAGATACCACAGTTACAACAGAAGTGAGGATTTGGGAATACACTTACTGCATCAAATGAAAGGTAAAGGAAAAAGATTGTTTCCGGTATTAATTATGCTCTTGAAACTACAAAAGCTTTTATGTAGAACAAGTGCAATTACGCCCCCATTAATGTCATCAGGATGTTGACACTAAAAACTGCTCCCACAGAGTGTCACCAGGTCATTAAAGATCAAAGTAGCCATGACAAAAAAAGACACTTCCGATCTGAGAAGTGAAAGACTTTGCAAAGCACCACTCCTCAAAAGAGGGATCCCCCATTTTTTACTAACTTGCCTCTGCTTGAGAAAAGTGGAAATACTTTTCACCTCCCCAGAGACAAAACTCAGGGGATCCAAACACTCCACTGAGCCTAAGCCCTCCTGCACTTCTTTGCGCCGTTCTGACTTAAGCTTCACCCGGACAAAGTCCAGCAGAACTGAAATTGGGAATTCATATCTCATCTATGACGTGCTCATATCCACTGAACAAGATGAATGCCACAACGGATCAGTTTTCGCATCACTGATTCAGGAGTGCTACAGTCCATTTACCTCGACATCAAGGTGTTCTTGGCTAACTTTCAGCCAACTGCTAACGAGCTGCAACTCGCATTTCAAGTAGTTTCAGCAGCTAAAAGTTTTACACTGCAATAAAGGCATGGGCTTTTTAAAATGTAAAACTTGCAGAATTATTTGAGAGCTTTTCTTCACGAGACAACTGAATAATTGCTCTCCCTTTAGATTTCAGCAGCCTGTGGCCCAGTGACACTGAAAGAACACAATCCAGAGACTGCAGGTATTTGCCAAGCAGCAAGACTACAAAAAACGTTCCAGCTACACACTTCATAGTGTTTGTGCAGCGAAGAAAGAATATTGGGTCAGAGTAGATTTCTGGCCTTAACAATTCTTCTAGGCAAAACCTCATTACTATTATCTCTACAGGCCCCGTCCCCTCCCCCCAACCCCAGTTGGAGGCTTTATATTGTGTTCCACTTTATATATCACTGATCCAAAACAGAGATGAGTGTTTCATCTTCCCCAAGAGTGTATTATTAAAGAACATGGCTCCCACAGGAAGATATAGGGAACAAACCTGGAAAGTTCAGCAATCCTTTTGACAGCCTAATATTTCTATTGTCTTTTTCAGCTAACTAGAGATTCCTGAAACACATCTCATCTTTCAGCCAGCTTCCAAAGCTTCAAATCACGGGAGGTGCTTGATTGCAAGCTATAATTATGTCCTTTCAGCACTGGAGAATTTACAAATTCTTTACTCTTGAATTTACACTCCTATTCACATTTTAAGGCAAGATAAATTGACGTGTAAAGCCCATAAGGTTTCGTAATTAAACATCGCTACAAAACAAAAGCAAATGGAGTTCTGGTTCAAAAGAGAGTCTGAAAAAGAAACTTCAGCAAAAATTAATCCTATCAAGAGCCCTGTCCCCAGGTTTACCTTGTTTTCTTGACTTGAATGCTGCTGTTAAGTTTTTCCAGCACATAATCCCCAGAGTCATGGTTGATAATAAGCACACAGTCCTTCTGATATGGCCTTTTATTTCCTCTAAACACAGTCATTGGTGGAGTTGAACCCTGGTATCAAAGAAAGAGCACACATTTGTTTGGTTATATTCTCCTACCCAAAAGTTTGTATTCAATTTTTCTTAGCGATCATATGTGTTGTTCTGACCAAGAGGTTAAGCACCTAGTTCCTACAGAAAATGCTCATTCATGAAATGGGAAAAATAGTTACATGCAGTAGATCAGATGTTTCCTCATAGCAATATTATGCCTTTCATCATTTTAAGCATCTCTGCAGTGACAAAACATGTTCTTCAGGGTTGACATTATTTACAGTTATCATTCCCAAAACGGTAGCATCACTCAATTTGCATAGCTGGCCCTGACAAGTGTCGTAAATTTTCTTGACATTTCTGCTCTGGAAATCTTGGGTTTGGCTAAGAAATAAAGCTCTAATTATTCATGTAGCAGAACTGTTTCCTAAAGAAAATTGTGGTCAATTGAAAAAAAATTTAAACTGCTTTGCATTTTAAAAGAAGGCAGTGTTATCATAGTGGATTACAAGCAACTGTCACTAACTATGTAAGAACAGCTGTCTTCTTCAAAGTCAGATTAACATGGAGATGCCATGCAGCTATGCTGAAATGTCTTCTCAGAAGCAAAAGGGGCGTTTATGACACCTTCCAGGAAGTCCCCAAGTCCACACAATGCTGCAGAGCCACAAAAGTCTAATGGCTTAGGCTGAAAAGCAATAAACTCATGTGGTGGTGCACGCTGGTTAACCGATACTGCTGAGATGATGCTCAGCTGTACTGCATCCATGCACAGGCTGGCTCATACAATTGGTTCCAGGGTTACAGGCACAGAATCCATGATCTATCTGCACACAGCAGCATGGACACACATATCACTATGTCAGAAAAGGACATAATACTCAAAGGGGATATAAAGAGATATGTTCTCAGTTGTGAAACTTGTTCAGACTTCTCTGTAATATATAGCTACTGTAGAAAAGGAATTTAAAAAGAAAATGTTTGCTCGTGTGCACATTTGCACACGCTGTAGGAAAGCAACCAAAATTGAGGAGAAAAGGAAAAACCACACTCTTCTACGGATTTTTTCTGAGTAGCAAAAATGAATAATCATATTTTAACCACTTAGAATGCAATTCCTTTTCTTCATGTTGCTAAGAATAGAATTATGTTTGAATTTAAAATGGGCTTAGAACCGTAAGAGTGAAAAATCTGAATTCCCAACAAAGATACAGTAAGAGACAGAGATATGATTCAGAAAATACGTCTCAAGAAAGTCATGTCTTCAAAGGACGTTCCATTTTTAGCATTCCTGCATTTAAGAGAGGAAAGCAACATTTCTGAGAATAAAAAGCAAACTGAAAGTCAAATCCTGCTTGTTGTTGACATCAGGAGATGTATAATGCACAAATTTAAGGAAAATTGATCAAAGTTTGTTACTATCATCCTGCTACCCAGAAGCCTCCTTCCACAGCAAAGAATGATTCTGCCTAAAGAAATAAGCAGAAATGGAACCCTGCTTAAGCAAATTAACAGCCCCATCCTTCTACATAAAATTAAATGTTGAGGCTTTATGGTAGTACCTAAATAACACTGGTTTACAGAGTCTGCTGATTACAGGAGAGAAGAAGGTGGGAGGTGAAACAGGTGACATATAATCAATCTGTTTTAATACTTGAAGCTTGGGGGGTTTTTAAACAAAAAGGAATTCTTCACTTCCCCAACCAACCTGTTTATCAAACACTAAAGCCACTAAATCCACATGTACTTCAATTTACCCAAGCAGCAAGGGACACCAAAATACCTCCACTGAACAAATTCTTGGGGGTATCTTTAGGGACCAGGCAATTTCAAAAACCAACTTAGAATCTGAACGCTCTCCAGTTGTTGGGCAACTGAGAACCAAAAGCAGAATCCAAGAAACGCAGTAAATCTTGTCAGGATTAAATGATCTCAAATCTTCTCTTTTTCCAGTACGCTTAGTATTTTCCAGCTTTCTGTCCAGAACACAGGCATCACTTGCATTGGAACAGTACACACAGAGTGGCTGCATTCACTGCAGTTAGCTGCCTAAGCCTCCAAAGTATTCACTAAGCTGCTCATACTCATGGGAAGACAATAAAATTAAACGCGACAGCACAGAGATTCTGAAAGGGTCATGACAAGTGACACTGTTCAACACAAAAAATGAACGAACACCACTGTTCCAAATCATGCCAAGGTGAATGCCTCTGCTATTAACCGTATTGTTACCTGCACTCAAATAGCACTGCCACTCTCATCATTTTTATAGACAAAAATCAATCTGTGACTTCCTGCAGCACTCAGAGGTGATCAAAAACCGTATAAAAAACAGGAGTGGTGGAAAGCAGGCTGAAGCCTCATTCAGTGAGAACTGTCAGGGTACCATCACCTACCAAATAAACCCACCAACATGCTAGACTAAACAATAGCAAAAGGATCTAACACACAGCTTCCAAACTGACTGCTGCCCCCCTGCTAGCAGCAGACCCATCAATGTCTGTGGGTTCTGGTTTATTGGCTTGACACAGACCATTAACTCCAGCTAACAAACAAATCCAGTTCAAACATGCAAGCACTTTGTTTTGGTAACGAAACCACTGAAACTTCAATCACAAAACAGCTGCACCTATAAACAGTTTAATTGCTTGTTTTATTGCCATTTGACAATCATCCTCACACAGCAGATCTTTATGGCATAATTTCAGGAGGAAGTGGATGGGAAACCACTTCATTGCCACTTACCAGAACTGACCACCGCTTGCTTCCCCTTATAAAGCTAAAGGCATGGAACTTTCTGGGCTATTTGTATGCCCAAAAAGCCAGCCAAATACTGGGCTGCTTGAAAAGCAGTGTGACCAGCAGGTCGAAGGAGGGGATCCTGCCCCTCCGCTCTGCTCTGGTGAGACTCCACTTGCAGTGCTATGTGCAGCTCTGGTGTCCTCAACACAAGAAAGACATGGAGCTGTTGGAGCAAGTCCAGAGGAGGCCACAGGGGTGTTCAGGGGCTGGAGCAGCTCCCATACGATGACAGGCTGAGAACATTGGGGCTGTTCAGCCTGGAGAAGAGAAGGCTGCGTGGAGACCTCAGAGCAGCTTCCAGTGTCTGAAGGGGGCTACAAGGATGCTGGAGAGGGACTCCTCATCAGAGACTGTAGTGACTGGATAAGGGGTGATGTGCTTAAACTTAAGCAGGGGAAGTTCAGTTTGGATGTGAGGAAGAAGTTCTTTACTGTGAGGGTGGTAAGACACTGGCAGAGGTTGTCCAAAGAAGTGGTAAATGCTCCATCCCTGGCAGTGTTCAAGGCCAGGCTGGACAGAACCCTGGGGACATGGTCTAGTGTAAAGTGTCCCTGCTCATTGCAGGAGGCTGGAAGTGGATGATCTTAAGGTCCTTTCCAACCCAAACCATTCTATGATTCTGCGTTTTAGTAATGGGAAAAATATGCTTACAGGCATACCTGTGACTTCTGAACAGCAAACCTTGACTAAAGTCCAAGTTACTCTGCTTCTATTCATTAAGCCATTGCACCAAAAATGGCTAGAAACCAGGCACAGAACTTCAGCTAACAGCAGAAGTCTTACAGTCACTCAAGGAAGAGTAGGAAGGAAGAAATTAAAAGTAAAAAATAGAGTGCAACCTTACAAATATAACCCTTTACGATTCAACTGCACAGTCCTTTCCTAGGGTAACGCAGTACAAGTCTGGCTGCTCATTTACTGAACCCATGTCTATTAACAAAAATGAAAGTGAAAGCAGCATTCATATTAGACTGTAGCTACAATGCAGATTTGCTGGAGAGTAAGCAAAGACATACATAACACACTTACCGGAATATGGGGCAGAGTGATTGTTACGTCATCTCCTTTACCCACTTGGAGGTCCCCCTCACAAGATGTATCAATTGATGCTGGCTTAAAATCATCTAGAGAGGAAAAGAATTGCAATTACATTTCTTAGTGTCTTCGGAAGTGTCATCCTGCCCTGCAAAGTGTTACTGCACATTACTGTGATTATAGGAAATGCTAAAATACACGCTAGTGTTTACAGCAGGGTTGGAATAACACACCAGTACAATGTGTGTGCCTCTGTGTCCCAGGCATATGACAATACCAGATTCTGAACTTCCTTTTTAAAATGGAAATAAGGTTCTAGACCTTGTGTCAGAAGCCCAAAAGCAGACTTCTCCCAAAGCCCAGGCTTTGAGTGACACTGGATTTTGCAGGCAAGTGTAAAACTGTACCTCCCATCTTCAAAAGAGTACCAGCTTCAAGACTAAGGGCTCTGCATGGCTCTAGCCAATTCCAAACCCGAGGACTTTCTCCCACAAAGACTAATTTAGTGATACCAACTCATTAAGTCTTCTTGATATTTCCATCTATTTAACAGCTATCTTGCCTCCACACTAGATCCTCAAGGGTAGAGGAGCCCTCATTTCTCACTTATGAGGAAAAAAGGTGCCGATCTCACTTCAGCATGCTCCGTGCTAGTCCAAAGCCACTATGGATACAAAGCATGACTAAGGTGAGACACTACTGGCTTTAAACAAACCCTGGTTTAACTATTTTTGCTGCATTTTAAATGCAAAATGCTTTGTCTTCCAAACAAGGCACTGTGTTTAGTGTATTTATTTGAACTAAGAACATTTTAATGAGCATTTTCTGCTCATTATTCTGTTGCGCTGATGAGTCATAAAAAAACCCTCCAAACTCCCGATCGGAACCTGTAATACTTTGACAGAGGATTTCGACAAAGTAAAATAAGATCAGACAGATATAAGCTGGTTTGCTTTGTTTGGTTTTAAAATCAGTTTCCATCCAATTCTAGCATCTTTGGATATGGATATAAGGAGATGCAATGACATTCACAATCAAGGCTTTTAATTACTGCATTAGTTAAGAAATTAATATCTCAAAATAAATGTAAAAAATAATTCCACTGTGAAAAGCACATTTGCAGGAAAAAAAAAAAAAAACAACCAAAAGAAAACCCAAAACCAATCAACAAAGCTAAAAACCTCAACCCAAAACCAACCACCAAACCGCATCCTGCAATAAATTCTCATTAAGAGAATGTTAACGTCTAATTGCATTTTAGTTTGACAGCACTACAAACAGAATCAGGCACACTTGACTTAACCCTCATGCCTTGACTGCCAGACCAAATCATACTTCCCTTAATTTTCATCTAAGCAATCTATTTCTAGCTATTGTTTCCCACCTACTTTATGTGCAAGCTTGCCAAATAAAACAAACCAGCTGCACAAGATGCAGGGTCTTTACCAAAGAGAGATCAAGAGTTTCAACAACGCAATCAACAACTTAAGAAAGAAGTGTGATAGTGGTATCAGCAAAATACAGTTACCCTAAACAAACACTTAACAAACCATTTTCTTTTGGTTAGCACACTAGGTGTACGCGCTTGGCTAATCTTCCTGGATCCAGTGTCCCTTCAAACGTACCCACAGTTCTTCTTCCAAAAGTCAAATGTTTTTAAGGTGTGTTTTACAGGGATAATCCAGTTTTTCAGCAGAGTATTTCATAAACATTAGGGACTGCAGTGTTTTAAGAAGGCCGAATCAAATTTAGCCTAAGAAAATCCTCTTATTGTAGTTTGTGTGAAAAAGATTATGGGAATAATATAACTCTGAGATCCCAGATCAATCAGTCTAGATTAACAGTTGGAAAAACCAAAATTATAACCAGGAAACAAAGAGATCTCACTTGAAAGTCATGGGCTGAAAACACAGCACACAAGAAAGGTCTTATGAAACAGAACTGCGTTCTTCCAGTTGTAGTCAGAAGAGCATTGGCTTTGCAACCCCTTAAGAAACGAATTATTGAAGCACTTTCAACTCTAGAAATCCTGTGTATTTCCATCTAGATATGGCTTGGGTTCAATTCATAAACTATTAGACAACAACTTCATTCATTTCATAGTTTGGTTATTTACAATTTTGATTTATAAACGCAGATTTGCTAGCATGTTAGTGCTGGATAACACTGTTCAGTGTTATACACAAACAGTTAAAGGTACCAAACATCGGTATGGTATTCTTCAGCATTGTGGAATTACGTATAACCAGCGGGGTGAAACACACAAAACTTAAGTGGTAATCCATGAGACAGAGTTTACTATTGAGCAAAACAGCCCTGCCCCAATCACTGACCATCTGCTTGAGTAACAGCTCAATCTAGGAAGCTGTTCTTTCAAGTCACTTTCAGGTGACTAATATCACCAAAATCCTTTGTGAACATGAACATAAGCCATGAGACTGGGCCTAGGATTATGCCTCATAAAGCAAAATATCCTACTGTTAACTGTAAAAATTTTCCACCTTAATACAAAGCTACTGAAACACAAGTTCACTTACTGATGGTGATTTACCACTCATTTTAAATCGTGGATTCATTTAGAGGAAGAAAAAGCAATTTCTTCCCAAAGAATTCAAGGACAGAGAGCGAGCTGCTCTTCTGAACTATTTTCTGTTGAGAAATTAAACCTACCCTGTGCTAAATAGAACACGGAATAATATCACGTATATTTTAAAAACCCCACATATTCTTTCAGTTATTCAGAAACTTCATAATTGCTCAAGATTCCACCTCCGGATTTATCTGACACTTATTGGGCAGTGGTGTATGTGTCTGAGTGACTCCTGCTTGCTCTGCCCATTACAGCTGCTGGAGTTGGGACAGCCAGGAACAGCGCTGCTGGGATACATGTTGCCTCATCACCAAACAGCCAGCTGAAAATCAAACTGCGGGTGTTCTAGCTGCTGACCAGCCTGTGGCGATTTGTCCCGCGACTGCCGTTTAAAATAACCATAAAGAAAATGCAAGCCATTTCCCCCTCCTATTCCCTCACCGAGGGAATTCGCTTCACGCTCCCAAGCGATTCCCATCCACCTCATAACAAACTTGGTGAGCTGTTCGTCTGCCCCGGCCTGTCTCGCTCACACCGCCTCCCCACCAGCGCTCCCCGCCCCGGCATCCACCTTCCCCATCTCCGCTCCGGCCGCCCGCCGGGGTCGGACACCTCTGTGGGGACACAGCCGCGGGGGTGGCGGGGACGGAGGCGGGCGCTGAGGGGGGACGAAGCCCTGTGGCGGCGGCGAGAAGCCGTGGTCGGGGAGCGACCCTCTTCGCCGTGGAGGACCGGAGGCCCACACAGACTGGCGGGGAGGGGACGGCCCCTTAAGCGGTAAGAAGCCGCGGCGGGACCGTGGTGGGGAAGCCCTGGAGAGGATGGCGGGGCACCGGACAGGTAGCGCCGGCCGCTCCGGGTCCGCCCGGCAGGAAGGGGCGAGAGGAGCGGGGGTTCACCGGCAGGAGCAGTGAGTGCGGCAGAAGGAACCGCGCCGCCGGAGCACAGGGGAGGCAGCAGAGGGACGGGGAGCGGGGAGCGGGAGGAGAGAGGGGAGGAGGAGGTGGCAGCGGCGGGGCCCGAGAGGAAGGAGACGGCGCGGTGCTCACAGCGGATGGTGTGGAAGAAGGCCTTGGGCCGCCGCTCGAAGCTCTCGCCCAGCTGCAGCGGGTGCTCCTCTTTGTCCAGGAGCGAGTTCGCCGAGCCGTTCATGGCCCCAGTTCCGTCCCCTTCTTGCCCAGCCGGTCCCTTCCTCTCCTCCGTGCGCTGCCGCCCGGTGCCCTTCCGGGGGCCGAGTGCAGCCGGGAAACTGCTCCGGGGCCGGCGGCGGCGGCGGCGGATACAGCGAGGTGAGGCGAGGAGGGACGCTGGGCCGACGAGCGCTCTTGGGCCGAGAAGAGCCGCTGTCCCCGCGGAGGGGACGCAGGTCCTGCAGGGCCGTCCCTGAGGGGAGAGGTGGGAGCCCGGCGCTCCGCGCCCTCGGGAGGGATGCTGAGGATAGGGTAGGGTAACGCGGGGCTGTGTCGGGGGTTCTTTCCTGACGGGGTATTCCTCGCGGAATGCGGGGTCGGACGCGGTCCCTCTGTTTCCTGGCTGTTGCCTGGAAACCGGTTTTCTTGTGAGGGCAGCGGGGGCTATTGTTTGCTTGCGGTCTCGGGGCTGCACTAAACACCTTTGAAGAGGCCCTTTAGCCTAAGCGTAGGCTGCTAAAAATGTGTTTATCATCGTGCTGACTTCCTACCTCAGCGTTTTCTGAGCGTGAAGAGAGGCTGGATTTCTCTTTGCTCTTAGCTTGGCCCATGGAGAGTTATAAACGTTGATCATGCCAGACCTGTAGTGGACATTTTGCTGATTAAACTGTTATTTGGGAGAAATGTTCTTCTGAAGGAGACTTTCTTTCAGGGGAAACCTTTTCTCTGCCGCCGCCTTTTCCTGTTGTTTTTGAAGGAAAACGAGGGTGTCCGCTCCGGTGAAGCTGGACAAAATGTTGACAGTTCTTTATTTCATTTGCGCACGTTTGTGTTTTATGTTTGCATTTGTATCATGTAAATTTTATTTATGTATCTATTGCATTAGGGTGTTGGGTTTTTTTTTTCTCATTCCCATTTTGGCAAAATGACACCCCAATGCCTGGTCCTGGGCACTGACGTACACAAGCAGCATGTGTTGGCTACTTGGGCTACCCTGGGACTTACTGGACAGTGAAGTATTTAATTCACATGTACAGATCCAGGATCTGCATGTTTGTGGCAAGGCAGGGGTCAGCGCTAGTTTAACATCAGAGATAAAATTTGGGTCCTTCCCCAGCCTATGTAGAGCTCTTCATGGCTCCATTTTTGTTAACTTCTGAAAATAAACCCAGCTGTGATTGTTAAAACCGATGTGGAGCCTCAGGAGGAGGCAGTGGAAGGAATGCTGGCACAGGCCTGCTATAGGCATTTTGGCCACAGTACTTCATTTGCTCTCTTGTTCAAGTGACGTGGTGATTTATAAGTGCCAATGCTGTCACCAGTGTTTTCTCAGAGAGCTGAGAGCAGGACAAAGAGATACTAACAGGAATACAGTTTGTTTTATAACTGTAATGGGACTTGCAATTGTTACCTGTTATTATTTTTATGAGATGTTCTAGCTAGGGTTAACAAGAAACAAAGCTCTTGCTTTCCTTTTAAAGTCAGTTTTAGTGAAAATAAGCTTAGAGCTGCACCATCTTCCTCTCGTTAAGTAGTTTTCTAGAATGCAGAGGGAAGCCCCACAGTTTCTAAGTATCTTCCTTTGACATTAGTGGGATGTCATATGCAGTTCTTAGTTTGGATGGAGGACTTCAGGAATTGAAATCTGGAGACATTACAGTCCATCAGATAGGATAGATTGTAAAATCGTAAGAAGTGCACGCTGTTACTATTTTCTTCTACTTCTAGATCCCACCAAAGTTAAGTGATGGAAACATACACTAAAGAAAGAAAATCACCCTTGGGTGTTTGACATTCATATTCGTGTGAAAGAATCTAGGATGTTCCAAGAAAATACATCGGACAATTGCTTAAATATAATATCTACTGAAGATGGTGCTTTCCAAAAAAGCGGCCATAGTGCAAGGATCCTTAGCCCAGAAGAAGCTGAGAAATTGGCGAAAGATCAGGTTTTAGTGTCCGAGTTCAAACAACTAAAACTAGAGAAAGAGGCACAGAAGAACTGGGATTTATTTTACAAAAGAAACAGCACCAACTTCTTCAAAGACAGACATTGGACAACAAGAGAGTTTGAAGAGTTAAAAGGCTGTCGGGAGGTGAGATCTATACACTTCGTCCATAAAAGATGGAATTGTTTCCGAATGATTAAATAATACTTAGAACAAAGCCATTAGGTTAAGACCTGTCACATGTTAAGTTTGCAGCGCCCTGTGTACTTTCTCTTAATATCAAAGATACCTCCTCAGAATCAGATGCATCAGTTTGGTTTCAGTTTATAATTGACCCATGCTGGATACGAAGAACAAAATCTGGAATGTTGTGTGCTAAATAGACAACTTGTGTCTCTCTGATGGGACGTCAGGGATGCAAATTGGTGCACTTCAGAGCACTGCTTTAAAGAAAAGCATCCAGAATTATGAGCTAGCTGCAAAGCACAGTTAAGGGGAATAGCCAGATGTAGCTGGTGTTCATTATAGCTCAATGAAATGCCAGACAGAAATGGTACAACAATCTGTTTGTTAAATGCTAGATGACTAAAGAAATACATTAATATATTCTAAAAAGATTTGTAATTTTGCTGAAATCAAGATTTCTGATTTGCAATGTCATTATCAAATGGATGCCTACTTTGGTTTTTGAATCAATGGTAATTAAAATTGATTATAGCTCATAAAATGCTGATTGGGCAGTGTCTCTGCTCATATAATGAGAAAAACCAAAATTATGTGCTTTCTTTTGGATTTATTTCTCCCCAGTTTGCAGATCAGAAACTGACCATTCTGGAAGCAGGCTGTGGGGTTGGGAACTGCTTATTTCCACTCTTAGAAGAAGATCTGAATATTTTTGCGTACGCCTGTGATTTCTCTCCTAGAGCTGTTGAGTATGTGAAGGTTGGTGCGATATTTGGAACTTCCTTTAGAGTGTCTTTATAAGCTTCTGAAATTGCACATACCTGGAATGACAGACTCCTCTTGCCTTCCTGCTTGTAAAAAGGCTAGAGAATAGCTTGTACAAAACAAAAATGGAGACGATCCGTTTCAGTGGATCTCTGATGCAAGAAGCTGAATCATTGCTCAAGACCTAGTTTTTTAGCATCAAATCGCAGCATTATAGTAATGCATGTACATTGCTTGACGGATTTGCGAAGACTATGGGTTTTGGGAGAACTACTATGTCTTTGCTGACTGGGCAGTACAAGCAAAATTTGATTGTGGTGGAAGCTTGCCCTTGATATTGTGGTGCTATGAAAGGTACTGTTAAGGAAATTCGTAGCCTGATTAGAAATAGGTATGTTTCTACTTATTCATAGGTAGGTAGTACTCCAATCCAAAGTTAAGTTTTCCAGCAAGGCTGATGGGGACTTTGAGCTTTAAAAGTCCTTTGGTTTATGAAGTTTGTGATCGCAGGTAAATTTCAATATATCTGTTATTTGAAATCATTCTCTTGTGGTACATTTGTGACTGAGAACCACAAGACACATACTGCATGTCTCATGGGAAGGATGGGAAGAAATACATGTAGCGAACAGGAGAGGAGAGCAGCTCCCTGAGTTGCCACGGCTGCACTGCAAAATTAGGTTGGGCTGAGTGTATGCCCTGGGCTTTGGATGACTTAGTGGTATCTGCCTCCACAACTCTTGCTGAAGTTCTTTCTTGTCAAGACCAGATCTCCTTTCAACCAGCAAAATCGTGGCTTAGAACAGCCCAGCTGCAGGTTATGCGCAATGAGCTGTTTACAGCCTACTTGTAGCTCAAGAGCTGTCCTTTGATCACTTTGTATTACTAAAATTAGTTTAATAATATTTCCTTATTGTTAAGGAGTAGAAGCAGCAGTAAACCAGAAGCGTTACTTTTGCCAAGTTGCCTTAGCACATGTTCCTTCTCAAGTTCCTGAGAACGGGCTATTCTCCTAGTTGTAGTTTCACTATTGTAATAGGCAGCAAAGAATCTCCGACTGCGTTAGTCACGTGTTGGAAGTGAATGTTCTTTTGCCACCATGTTTTGTGTTGCTCTTCTGACTAGTTTCTTCTTCTGTCTACTGACAAGTTTACTTTTTTTGCAAGAACAAATGCTGCTCATTTTCCATGAAAGTATACTCTTTTCACTTCCCTAGAAAAACGCCTTATACAGTCCTGAAAGATGTAAAGTGTTCCAGTGTGATCTTACCAAAGATGATCTTCTAAAAACTATACCAGCAGATTCTGTGGATGTTGTCACACTTATATTTGTGCTTTCTGCCATTCATCCCGACAAAATGCATCTTGTCTTGAGAAACATTTACAAGGTAAAAGCAGCTGATTTTACAGCTTTTAAAGCACTTTCCCTATTTCAGCTTGAAAGTACAGTTTTCTTCTGAGAAAATAACCCCTTTTGTAATGGTGATCTTTAGTACTATATTTATTGAATGTATTTAGTTAGTTCACCTAGTATATGGGACTAAAATATGTTTTACAGGGGTTTTTTTCCTCTTTTGGTATTGTGAATTTGTTTGGATTCTGGCTGGCCTAATGTGTGCCATTGTCGTGGTTTAAGTGCTGAAACCGGGACAGCCACCAACATAACGAAGATATTTGGCCTGTGATTTGGGCTCCTAGGTTGTATGCTACAAATAATGTATTGCAGAAATGTCTGTGTTGATAAGGTGTGAGTGACAGTGAACTGGAACTGACTTTCAGATGATTCAGTGACTTGCAGTTAGGATGTTATTATTATTATTAAACACACTTGATCTGTGGTGATTTCAAAGTGGGGTGTTCAGAAATCAACATTAATCTAGGGAGACTCATCTCCCTGGGCTGCCTTTGTTAGTCAATAGGGCAGGATAGGCCCATCCAGAGGGTGGTTTAAGCAACCTGAGTTGTGATTGTTCTGAATTTCCCTAAGATGTGATATCTGACTGTGGAGGGGAATAGTCAACGTATTTTTGTCTATACATATGTGTGCATTTGGGGGGGGTTATATTTTCAGCTATGCTGCTTGGTTTGAAAAGGGATTTTTGGTATCTCTCCATATGTTTTCCAAAGTCAGGTTTGGTACTCAGTTCATGCACATGAAAAGCCTAATTATTGTTTTCTCTGTAAAGATGCCTGGCTTATTTAACTAGCTTGTAGGTTTCTGCACAAATTTGCAAGTGGCATATACTCCTTTTTTCCTGTAATGGGGTAGAAAAGTTGCATGCATCAAATGTCTAAAGTCAGCATGGCCAATGACCATGTATTTCTACATATTAAACTCTTTATGGCTTTAGTTCTTTACCAAAGAGTAATTAAAAAAACCCCAAACCTGAAACCCATTTTCCTAAATTGTTCTTTTTTATTTCTTACTCTATTGCAACACTTTTCATTCTCACATGAAAAAAGAAATGTCATAGTAGTCCAAATTTTATTGTTAATCATTAAGTAAAATCAGGTGCTAGACTGTACACTACCCACCAAAGAAAATTCCGTTAAGACTTAATTTTTTATTGTTATACTGTATATTTTCTTCATTCCTCTGTGTTTAAAAGAGTATTGCAAGAAGCTTATTTAGTTAATCAGCACCTGAACAGATATATCTTAAACTGTTTGTAGTCTACTGTTCATGTATTTAAGAGCAGACAATCCAGTTTATACGCAACTTTTTGTTGCAGAGGGAATGAACTGAGTATATATATATCACTTATTTTATTGAAAGTGTTAGGATACCTTTTCTTACTTATATGTGTTTGTGTCTGTATATACAAGTATATATATATCTATATATGTGGCTAAATCCATTTATCTTATTAAAGCATATACGTATTATGTGACAGGTATTAAAACCAGGCAAGTGTGTGTTATTCAGAGACTACGGACTATATGATCATGCAATGCTCAGGTTTAAATCTGGCAGCAAACTTGGAGAAAACTTCTATGTTAGACAAGATGGGACAAGATCTTTTTTTTTTACTGAAGGTAAGATATGTTGTAGAGTGCTTTGTTTTCTATGAATCTTCTGTTTAAACTTGCTTCACGGAGCTGCCAACATGTCCTTGGCAGTTTTGTTTACCCAGATGAACTGTTAAATTGTGATGTATTTCTTTTGGCATCCTTTTTGGGAGGAAGAGGTTATCCGGACTGGCAGGACTTTTTGGAGCAGTTTCTTGCTTAACAAGCTTTTTGTGTGTGCTTTAAGGCATTAAAGCTTTTTGTGTGTGCTACAATGTGCCAAGAGAAGCAGTTGCTGACTTTGCAGAATTTCATTTGGATTTGTTACCACAGGGAAGAAGACCAGTGTTCAGTAACAGAACTGACCATCTTCAAGAAGCAGCTAAGCAATTATCTTGGCATTGGTTTTGTTGTTGGTTTTTTTTGGTTGCAAGACTATTCCTGGTGTGTAAGATGAGGTCTACTGAAGAAGTTGCTGACTTTTAAAGCAGAACCATGACTACAGCCCTGAGAAACTTGGGCACAGAACCTGCTGAGATAGCACTGACTAGCTGTGGTCACTCTGTCTTCTGTTGGTTTGTCGTTTGGTTTTTTTTAGTGTAGATGATGCAAACCCATTTCCATGCGATACAGTGTTTAAACAGGTTTTCCTTCAGAGCTCATAATGAATTAGGAAGGAAGGGAATTATTGCAATTTGCTGGTGGGGAATTTGAAGCACAGAGACATGAAGGAATTTGTATTAAGTCACACAATGAGTTGGTCTTATAGCTTGTCTCCTGACACCCAGTTCCTCATGCTGAACTTCAGTGACTTCGCCCATCAGTTATAGGACATTGTGTAGTAAGAGCTATGTGTTTATTTCTGTGGGGTTCTTTGTTCTTCTTCTAAAGTAAAATGCAGGCACTGAATAGTCTGATTTGGAGTGAAGTAAATATTATTCATATTTTATGACACAAAGTGTTACCTAATTGCTCCTGATATATAAACCCCATTAACCTTATCTGAGCGCTCTCTATTCTCTATAGGACAATGATGAAATCTAAGACAATGCTGGCTATGCAACAGCTTCATTGAAGCATTTCTAGAACTATTATGTATTAAGTGATTTTTAATTCTGTTTAAACAGTTAGCTTTTACAAAGAGAATTGATGCTAAAGGGAACAAATATGAGACTGACCTAGCTGTGGAATTTTGAATCACATTTTTATAGTGTGTTAGAATTGTTTCTGAATGAGAAATTCCTTGCTAGTATGCATGCTTGCTTCAGGGAAAGAATTGAGGTAGGGAGAAGAAAGAAGAAGAAAGGAGGAAAGAGAGAATTTCTCTTACATTGTTCATGTTAGCGATTGTTTTGCTTTGGGCTGGTCCGTGACTGTTTCGTGAACCACCTCTGCTCCCATTTTTAATCATTATGATCTCATTCATCTCACTAATTTTCACATAAATATTGCTTAATGCTTGAGAGTTCTTTTGTTACTGGAAACATGACTCCCATCCTTTCTGCGCAGTTTGCAACCCATGCTATTTTTCATTTGCTTAGCACTACACTGGTACACCAAGTGATTGCTGCCTGGGAGGATTTGCACAATGCTTATTTATTAATGTGCCTTGTCTCAGATAACACTGATCTTCTTCCATGGGGAAAAACAATTCCACTCCTCCACTGTTTGAAATGTTATTATATTTGTAGAGGAAAGTGTGGTAGTAATTTTGTGTTATGGAATATGTACAGTTTCCTCACAATGAGATTTTAATAGATTCACAATTAAATGCTGTTTGCTTGTATTTCATCAATGTGGGTCCTTCGCTTTACATGAGCACCCTGTTTACAGCCAGTGCATGTGTCTTAGGTTGTTACTAGCCTGCACTACCACCGCTTTTGCAAGCTGTTTTGCTTGGGTTGATGTTTCTAAAGGAGATCTGTATTGATTTTTATTCAGCAGCCTGCCCGCGTAGAACAGCTTTAAGTCTGAAGGCCTGTCTGATTTTCATGCTGTAACACCTGAGAACATATGCTTATATAAATGCTGACTAGTGTTTTAAAAATAGCTTAAACATAATATTTCATCTTATATTTGTAAATTCTTTTCCAGAGTTCTTGTCTCAGCTTTTCAGGGCTGAGGGATATGAGCAAGTGGTCAATGAATACGTGCGACGAGAAACCGTCAATAGGAAAGAAGACTTGTGCGTTCCAAGAGTTTTTCTTCAAAGCAAATTCCAAAAGCCTTTCAGTAAGACAAGTTCTTGCTGATTAGCAACGGCATTGCTTGTTTGAAATGGAAGCTGGCACATAGATTTTCCTTGTGTGTGTGTGTGTGTGTGTGTGTGTGTGTTCATCTTTCTGGTAAACCAGAAATGACTGCATCAAATACCTCTTGTTGGTTTACATCCTCAGATATGAAATGCGAATGCTATTTCTAATTCGAATCTAAGATGGTTTAGTGCTGCAGGCAACCTGTTCAGTGTCTATATTCCTGCTTCTGAAGTAAACCCTGTGCAGCATTGGCAGAGGATCAGGTAGAGCACACGAAATATGGTTAATTTTAAGGACTAGTTTACATTAGTTATTATAATTGCTATTTCCGTTTTTATTAAAAATATTTTTTAAACAAGTATCCTGTGTTTCCTATCACTTTACGGGGGTTTTGTGGCCTGTTACAGTATTTCATCTGCTTTCAGTACTTGTAGGACTTCGGACTATAATGTCTCAGATACAGGAATGAAACTCAGTGCCTGGTATAATGTAAGCTGCTTTGATATTTTAATAACGGTATCTTTTTAATGTATTCAGCATTTAGGTAGGTAAACAAATGTTTATGTCCTAAATAAGATCCTAATTCATCTGATTTCGTGCTTGACGAAAGTTGTTACAGGATCAGGTTGTCTTTATCCATAATTCCAGACGTTCTTCGTTGGATGAGCAGAAATAGTTGAAGTTTTGCGAGTCAGTTTCCCATTTGAAACAGAAATCAGTGAATCAGAAGTACTTTCTTTTATATCAGTCGTAGTCAGTTGCTTCTTTTCATGAGCAAAGGCCTTAATTCTGTTGCATTACTCAGAGGGAAGTTGTTGGTCTTTGCTGTTCCTGTTGCAAAGAGCCACTGTATTGACAGTATAGCTCGTAGCCTGCCACAGATTTAACTGCCTGAAAGAACTTCTTCCTTTCCCTTCAACAGCCCTCGTGCTTTACACTGCAGAACCTCTGTTCTTGGGAGATACAATCATAAAGCCGTGTTTGGATCTTTAACCTGCGTTTTGAGCAGCTGCTCTTCAGCCGTGGAAGCTCAGAAGTGTCCAGTCACTTGTGCAATAGGCTGCGCTGGTTCTTGTGTAATGTACACAAATTGCAGCAAGGGAAATTCCAATGTAATACTAAGGGGTTTGTTGGGGTTTTTTAATGATTTTTCTGTGTGTAAAGGAAGGTCAGACACTGGGGCAGGGCCCAGGGAGGTCATGGAACCTTTGTCTTTGGAAATTCTTGGAAATAAACTGGGCACGGCCTTGAGCAACCTGTGGCTTTATTTCAGGGTGGCCCTATTCTGAGTAGGGATTTCATCTCCTGCAGTATATATTAGTATATGATTGATTGACTGAGGCTGTCATTCCATTGGACTTGTGTGTTGGTAGATAACCCAGTCGTACACATCTGATGTGAACCAGAGATGAGTATTTGCCTCTGTTTATGACGAGCTAGCTGTAGGATGTGATGATTTTTTTCATCACTCCTAACACGGGCAGCGTATGCACGGAGGGAAAGAAGTAAGAACTTCTCCAGCATGAGGCCTAACGTTACAAAGTTAACCAGGTTTGTGGGGTTTTGTATTTTAATTTTATTTTTATTTTATTTTTTATCTTTTTCACAAATTTGAGCTGCCAGAGGTCTCTTATTCAGTTGATACGTTTATAAATAAATCTGCAGCAGATCATTGCTTTGCGTCAGGGCACCGCAGTTGTTTTTCTGGTCTGCTAACCATGAGCCCCAAAGCTGGATTTATTGCGTCATCAAACTTTGGCCTCAGAGGAAAAAGCAATTAAACCAAACAATTCTCTTAATGACTCTTTGAGAAGGGTTATTACGTGACATCTTTTTTATGGAGAGTATTATCCTGAGTATTTATGTATCGCTGCCCCCCGCCGCGCAACCCGTTAGCACTTGCTGCCATGCTAGTAATAAATATCTAGTAACATTTATAGTAAATTTAGAAATCTGTTAAAAAGGGCTATAACATAATGATAGCATTATTCTCATCATCTGTGGCTTCCCTCAGCAAATTGTTCCTTTTCCATACAGCAGTTGTGCAAGAACTGCATGTAGTCTGAGCTCTGTTGATTTTTAGTGGGGTTGAACCCTGAAACACCAAGTGCCTTACAGAAACGGGTGTTTGGTCCTTTCAGAGTTTACAGCAATAAATGAGACTGAAGGATTTGCTTTGCGTGACACCTCGTCACTTTGTCTTTTGACTGTCAGCCTGTGCAAAGGCAAGTGCTCTGAACTGGACATCCCCAAATGGAAATGAAGCATAGGCAAGGATTAAAAATATTAATTAGGAAACATGAATCAACCCAACAGACATAGTTGCAGACAGGAATGGACTTCATTTTTACACTGAGCTATTCATATTTACACTGAGATAGTATAGAATGAACAGTGATACATCTTTTTGTGGCTGGCTGTAACTTCAGTGTTTCTGTGCGTTTCTGCTTGAGGAACTACTGTCACTTTTTGTTTAGCAGCACAGTAAATGGAGAGCAGTATTTCCAATTATTTCTCCTACAGTCTCATTTCCAGTCAGACCTGGAAAACAAAGCAGCATGCATTACTGCCCCTGCCAGAAAGGCCTTCAGCTATAACTGTCATAAAGGAGATGTTACGTTGAGATGAATAGTCAGAAAGCTTTATTAGGTCTCTTTGCCTCTTGCTTCTGTGAGCTCTAAATCATTGCAAGGTTTTGTAACTGTGGTAAAGTTCGAGGAAGTTGAGTCAGCTTTAAGAAATCCTTGCCTCATCATGTGAGATGCAATAACTGATGGGATGCATGTGGCTGTTGTAGTGCTGAGTAAAGCAGATATATCCCCCCCCAACCCTTCAGCTTTACCAAGCTCATGTAAGCTTACCAGAGATAGCGCATGCCAAGGATACCTGTACCTAATACCCTTACTTGAAGCACTGTCTTTAGGGAGAAGTGGTAATCCAGGTAAGTAAGGACTTGAAAAAATACACACGCATTGAATCACTCTCACCTTGCACAAACAAGCTACTATGTGTGCTGTGACTACATTCGCTGATGTTTAATAAAATATGAACTCTGGTTAAAGCTTTTCCTGCAGTAAGGGAATCCGAAATGTCATTTTCCAGTGTGGGATTCTCTGATGTCTCCTCTGGAATTAGGCAGCTTATATTAAGGGATCACGTTAATGGGGCAGTGCCTCCGTGAGGACCTGAGTAAGACTTGTTGGCTATTTTCATCGAATTTACAGAAATATGATTTTGAGTCTTCTGACATTCCATGTTTCTATACTGTTCTGTCAGATTTGTTTGATGTAGTCCAGTGCGTTCGACAGCAAGCTAAGACCAGACAGAAATCCACACATGTATTGTGTGTATACAGTATGTGTGCATGGGTTTCTTCATTAGAAATAAGGGCTACTGAGAAAAATCCATTGGAACTTTAAAATAGTGGGATCACAATAAAATAGCTAAAAAGCTATTTCTATGCATCTTCAGGTACCTGAAGATTTCTTGGGTTCCAAAGGCAGAATATTTAAGCATTTAATACAACACTAGCCTCATGGTTGATTGTACATCATTTCTATGAAACAAAACCCTATAAAAATGGGACCTGAAACTCTAGCATCTGTAAGCATCAGCAGCCAACTTTAAAACACACAGCTGTGGTCTCATAGGAGAAATCTGTTACATGACGTCTGAAAGGTCATTTATAGCCCTAACTGATGGTATTTTCTTTCTTGGTCTGTTGTACCGTTTATACATCTGCATGTATTGAGAGCTAAAAATTACCAATTAGGAAGTGTTTTACTGGGGGAGTTATTTCAAAGTATATACATATATTTGGAGCAGACATCAGTGTAAGCATCAGTATGTGAAGGAAAAAAGATTATGCTTGAGCTTTCTGAGTTTCACAGACCATGGATGACACGTGGTTTAGTAAGTTGTTCATCTAAAAGGTGACGTTATGGGAATGAAAGCCTGCAGCTTCCGAAACTAGACTATTGTTACAGACAGGCAGAAGGGTGACATCTGTATGTGTATGAAATCAGTAATTCATGCAAGGCTATCTGGGAGGCAGAATTGAATATTGGAGAGGCAGTGTTCAGATACAGTTAGTGAAAATAGGTCTTTGTTTAAGGATTTTTACCTCCAATAAAGTTCTTGCCCAACAGGCATCCCCGTGGGGGAGAGGACAGGTTCAGCCCATCAACTGATCCCAGGAGTTACAATGAAGCCTTCCCTGCTTTCCCTTTCCTAATTTCACATATTCATACAATTTGATTCAGGTCAGGAACTCCCCGTTACCCTCCCACCACGTACAGAGTGGTCAGTGAATTTGCACGAGGTTACATCATTTCCATTGAAAGGACACCCTAGTCATGTTTGCTGACGTGGGAAGCTGCATGTTAACCATATCCATGTGCTTCCAGGATGTACCACTCTTTCATTAGAGATTCATTAGCTCTGTTTCTTAACCTGCCTCCTCTCCCGCTCTCAGTTCGTTGTTCGGCAGTGTTGCTCATCCTGATCTTGTAGGAAGCCCTTGGCTCTGTCCAGGCTTTTCCATCGTTTCACACAAGTTTCCATTTTTTCCTCCATGCCTATGGAGCTGGAGTTGCTCCAGTCACACACACTGTTAGGGATCGCCGTAAGATCCTCTCGCTTTGCTTGTACAAATACAAATCTAGTTTCTGCTGTGCAGTTCATCAGGACACGATGCCTTCACGTTCCCGCTGCTGCAGGGGCTGTAGCAGAGCCTGGCTCCCAGGCCTTTGCTCCTCTCCACCCTCTAGTCAGTGTCTCTCAGCATATGCCAAGGTTACAGGGTTGCCTGGGGAGCTCTCACCAGGTAGATTCTGCGCATCCAACTGCATCGACCCTCAGAGTAGCACCTGCGTTTTACCCCAGGGTTTCCTTAGTGTACAGTAATGGGGGCTGTGAACTTGGGGGGCTGGGTCTCTAATATCCCCCCTTTTCCCACACGGCACAAATGCAATGCATGTTCTGTTCTGCTTGTTTTATTAGCAAAGTCAATTTCGCAGGAGCATAAAAACACTTTGAAGCTCCAAGAGTGGCATTATTCATATTTAAATACCAAGCAAAACTGAAGATGTGCGATACCAGACTTTGCTCCAGGGACATTCAAATGGGCTTGTAGCACAGCTAGCTGTAGTGTAAATGGCTGTTACTGTGATGATACAGCTTTCTTTCATGTAGCCTTTTAGAGAGCTGAGAATATGTGACTGTTGACTACATTCACAAATGAGTCAAGTATGAGTCATAAATATGAGTAAAGTATGAGAAAATTCACCTTTATGTCTTGATTTGACATTTCTTGAAGCTTTTGACATGATATATCCTTACTTCAGCTAAGTTTTTATTGCTATAGATTTTTTTTATGGTGCACATGTTAAATATTACAGGGGGTGGAAAGAAGTATAATGTGCTGAAATGGTACGATGCACAGGACTACAGGTGAGTCTTGGAAACCAGGGTGAATGGAGCCCAAATGTCAAGTTCAACATATGGTATCTTCCAAAGAGGATTCTTTTGAACAAACCCCTTTAAAAATGTTCACTGCAGGCTTCTTGTGGCACTATCTGGAAACCTATGAATGGGAAACCATCTTTCCGGATGCTGTAGACACAGAGACTAAGAGACAATCTCTGTCCTAAGATCTGTAACCATTCAGTTAAGCAAGACGGGTAAGAAGAAGGACAGACATCCCATTTGTGATATGACACAGGGATTAATATTTTCCCTACTTCAAATTTAAATTACTGTAAGCATAAAGCTGAAGAAATTATTTCCCATACCGTGGTTCAGTATCTAAATAGCAAGCCATCTAGCTGCAGAGCAGATCCTTTGTTAATGAGAGATACTAGCTCTGATGGAGGAAACCGTGGTTACTGAATGTCTTGTCACTGCAATTTGAAAGACAAGAGTAACATTCCTAACCCTGCTGTTGTTTCCCTGAGTGATTTCAAGCCTCGCCTCCCACTTTCTCCCTGCAGGGAAGTGGGAAGAATCCTGGAGTGAAGAATGGTACATAAGAAACCAATAGCTATGTTTGGTGTGAGATGTAAGTCACCTTACCTTCCTACTGCTACAACCACCAAGTTTTCCAAAGTCTAGGAGGCGAAGAGGTAACCACAATGCATCCTTGAAAAGGAAAAGATTGGGTGAAAGGACAACACTGAAAGGTACTTCTCCAGATTGCAAACGGACATGGTAAAAGGCTCATTCTGTCAAAGTAAATGGGAAAGCTTCATCTGACTTCCTTGAGACCTGTTGCAACTCCAAGATGGTAAAGGGACTCGCACATCCTGAGCTGGGTGACAGAGGTGGGGAGCTGACTGAAGCCCCAGTAATGCAGAAGCAAAGGGTTAATGTCCCCCTGCTCCACCTAGACGTACCCAGGTCGATGGTGCCAAATGGGTTCCACCAAGAGTGCTGAAGGAGCTGGCAGAGGAGCTCGCTAGGCCACTCTCCATTTCTCAGCAGTCTTGGTCTAGGGAGCAGGTCCCAGAGGATTGGAAGTCCTGGTCCTAGGGAACGGTTCAACTTGATTTTAAAGGTCTTTTTCAACCTAATTGATTCTATGATTTTAGGAGGAGAGATCTAATGCATCCCTCCCCTTGCTGACCCTAGATGTTGGGTGATGATCCACTAGATGATCCACCGATGCAGTCAAACCTGATAATCAACCCCAATGAAGTAGGTACTTAAAATCCATGAGATAAGAAATCAGTATTTTTGTTTCAAGCAGAAGTGTTTCAGTTACAATTGCGTGGTGCCAGGAGCAGACATGGTGATAAAAATGATAGCATGTTACAGGAAGTTGCAGTGCTGCTCTTCACCTAAACTCTTCTGTCCTTCCAGTCTGCTCCTGGTCCGAACGCTGCAAATCCGAGCCTTGTGGAGTCCATAGGGAGGCTGGAGAGTTTGTGATCCCTGTGTTTGGCAGGTGCTGGATTTATAGTATAAACCCCCCGTGTTCAATAATGGAATACAACCTTGTCCTCCACTGCTGCTTGAAGCCCAGGCACGGAAGAAATACAGGTTTTAAGAAAGAAATACCTAAAAGAGGAAGGAGTTTGTCTGTCCGGCTTTGCTGGTTGGCGAAGTCTGTGGCTGACATGGTGTGTATTGCTTGAGTAAGGCTAACATTAGGTATTGTTTGCAACGTAGTGAAAAAGGAAAAGCTTCTCTTACCATCAACTGTACCTCAAAATAACTCTTCTCTGTCGACCGTCCCTATTTTGTCAAGCTCTTATCTGTCCTGGAGGCTTAGTCTTATTTTATGCCTTCGTTCTTATAATGAAGTTACTTGTCTGTGCAAAAGCTGGATTTTTTTCCCCTCTACCCTACTGTATAGGCACAGTTTGACTAAAAAGGGTGGGTTTCAGTTTGACTAAAAATGAAGGGTGTTTAGGATTTTGTTCACAAGATGGCACTAGCCACTAACCGGTGCTATCTTCCTCTTAACCCTGGCACTGAATTGGCTGCATCTCGAGCACAGTGGTAGGAAAAGCTGGTAATGATTAAACACAGACAAGCCAGCTAGAATCTTATATGCCGTTAAATCATCTTTTTGTATACTTATATATAGCTATTGGATCTTGAAGAAAGAAAACAAAAGGGTTTTGCCATTTGTAATGAAATACAGTTCATTACAATCTCAGAGATACTTCTTATTTAAAGGGAATGTTCTTAGCACAGTGGGAGGGAAAGTGAAATCCTGTTACCGATGATGGCAGCTGGGATCCTGGTTGCCTCCATCCACGAGGCAATAATTTGTTGCATTGACAACTTGCAGTTTCTTTTTCATTTGAGCCCCACTAAACTGTTACCTTAGAAACTGCAGTGGCCGAAGATACAGATTGAAAACTGCACTGCCTTAACACTGTATTTTTTAACTCCTCACAAACATTAGACAAACTTCTGTTTATATGAACTGCTGCCATTTTCTTTCCATTTCTTTGGTTTATAGGTAAGCTGCTCTCCAGTTGAGCAGCCATTCGAGCAGAGCTGTGTACGATACAGATGACCAGAAGGCTTTCTCATTAATCATTGTCTGAAGTCCTATATAGTTTAGTTTGCCATTTTACAGTTTCTCCTACTTTAGTAATCCCCATTTTGTTTCCAGCAAGCCCTTGTCATTTCAAGGGAAAGAGGAAGGATAGAGTAAAATTACATTTACATCTTGCTGGCTTCATATGTCGCTTTAAACACCGTGTGCTTCATATAATCCATTACCACTAATAAGCTGCATGTAAAATTGCCTCAACCGCATTTTAGGCATCAATCTTTTGGATATTAAACATTTGAATTAGTGCAAACGCTAATTATCTGCCAGTTCAGAAACCCATTTGTAAAAACACGGCTCCTCTCCTTGCCTTACTTACACTTTCCCTTCTCTTTATTTAGGACTGGCTTATCCTTGCTTTTTGCCCAAGTGAAGGGGGTCTGTGAGTCCCAAACTTAGGAGGCCCATGGGAAGGCTTCTTTGTAGTGAAATCTGTCACCAGGCAAAGCACAGAGGCTGTATGTAATGGTTCCTTGCCAGCGACTCGGCGATAGGCAGCAATGGAGCAGACTGAGAGCTGCCTTTTCCTGCTCCCCAGGACAGTGGTGACTGGGATTAAACAGGCGTGTTCAGCCCAGGAGAAGTGTTGCAAAGGGCTCTCCTCCCACAGGCAACATCTTCTTTCCCAGCCTCTCTCCAAGCAGTCTTCTCTGTCCGCTAAGTCATCCTGTGGGCTTTCTTGCTCAGAGCCTTCTCATTTATTGCCAAGGGGCTGATCCTGCAAAATGCTGAGTTCTGCCATCAGTTTCTACTGACTTCCAGGCAGGGATCACAGCGTCCCTCGTGTTTGGGCCTTGAGACATTTCAAGAAAAGGTCCCTTTGATGGGGAACTGTGATAGGGGTTTACAAGCGACTATGAATAGCGTGGTACTGGAGTCCTGGTACATTGTATTATTCTTCCTTCCCAGTACACCAAACTTATCCTGATTTCCCCCGGGTAGAAGTTGTATCTGGCCTGCCACTTCCTCTCTAAAATAGCCAGCGATCAAAAAGAAAAGTGTCATTGTCATATAACATTCATGTGCGAGTACAGGCTGAGAGAGCAGCAGACCCAGAGGCACTGCCAGCTGAGAGCATACTGGTGTAGCTGGGCAGGACAAGAAGCCATCCCTTTCTGGTTAACACAGGCTGCTGGGGTGTCACGGAGCCCTGGGACTGTGAAGTTTAGGTCAGGATTGTGTTCAGCCTTGGCATCTCTTTTTGGTAGACACTGAAACAGCAGCGGAGCAGGGATGTTGAGCCATGCGCTGGACTGTGGCGTTGCTGTTTGCAGGTAGGTCTGTGTCACTGCCCGTGGCTCCAAGGAGCCGTGGCCAATTCGCAACAGAGAAGGATGAGACTGGATGCTTGCAGGTGAGGCAGGCGCTCAGGGCCAATGGCCATACAGACTGCAAGAGGGATGCTAAAACTGGCATCTGACCTTTGTTGGATGATCCCGACACGCATGTACCATTGGATGAAGCTGCATCCAACACACAGCTAGATACAGCACCATACACCCAGCCTTCCTGCATTCCCTCCAGCACTCTCTAGCACCAGCCAAGACTGTAGAATCACTCGGACAATTCATATCCAGGATGTGCGGTGCTTTGCTCCAGTCCCAGCATCACGGTCTCATTTTTCTGCCGCATTCCCAGCGTGAAACTGGGAACAAAAGGCATCCAGAGGCCTGCAGAGTGGTCGCTCCCTCCTCCCTTCACAGAAGTTGAATGGAAGCACGTCTGTTCTATGTTGGAACTAATCAGTGGTCACAGCTGCCCCCGGGGACTGTGCTGGAGCATTGTACCCCTGAGAAACTGTGGCACAAGCCATTGGAATTGGATGCGGTGCTTGTGTTGTGCCAGGCTGAAGCAATTAGGGCTTGTCCACTAAATAAAGCAGAGTGGCCGGGCTTCTTTGAAGTGCACGACTGTTGTGTGGCAGGTGGTACATGGAGCATAATGGACTAAGAAAACATTCCGAGTGGGGAAAATGTCACAGCTAAAAATGCCACCACAGCTGACGTTCTCCGGAAAAGCAGAGGCCAACTAAAAAAGCCTTTTATGCAGACAGTGGGTACCAGCGAAAGCGAAGACAGTCGTGGGATTTCACACACACACGCTCCGAATCAGTCGATGTCTCTCAGATTTTGGAAGCTTCACCCTCCGTGACATCGACCAAATAAAGATGAGGAGGGGGGGGGGGGGGTTTGTTGTTAACATGGGAAGACAGAATGAAGATGCAAACGGAGACACCAGCTTTTCCATCAGGGGAGTTAACGTAGTCCCTGGTGAATTGTGATGCTCTGACTGGGATCTGGGACAAAGAAATCAGAGAAAGATTATTGCTAGAGAACACAAAACTGAGCAGTTATAATCAATTGTAATTTGCAAAGCAGAGGAAAGAAAACAGGTTATGAGGCATATGAAGGCTGAAGAACTGTCCAATACAATAGACTACAAGTAAGGAGATCTAATGCAGAAAGGGATGCCAGAGCTCATAACTGGATTCTCAAGAAACAAAATGGGATGATGCAGAGACTCTGGCAAACATTGTGAGCCAAGACAATGCAGCATTTGAAAGGATGATACAAGAACAGCTGTGGGTTGTATTCTTTGCTAGTGGCAGCAGTGAGTATAGGTTGGATTGGAGGACAGTGAGCTTCAGGAAGAAAGGAAAAGTGGATAATGCTGAAGCTATATAGACAACCTCAAATGGGACATGCGTTAGCAATGCGTTAGCCAGTGGGGCACAAAGTGATCCATCAGAAATGAGAATGTCAACATTGAAACAGTGCTGATAAGGCTGAAGAGAAACAGATAAAGCCTGAGTGATGATGTAAGAGATGTGAATTGACTATCTTGATAAGTTGTGAGTTTGCTGGGAGCGAGAGCACTGTAAATTGCTATGGGAATCTGGGAGTTACCTTCCTGTTGACCTTCCCCTGGCAGGAAGAGAAAAATAGAGATTTTTGAGAGTGTGTTCACAGATCAGCAGTATTTGTAAAACAGAGATAGTCCAACTGGGCCATAATTCACACCCTTAGGAAAGTTCTCCTTGCCCTGAGGCTGAAGTCTGGAGGAAAAGGTGGGCAGATTGCTTGCACTAAGAATCACAGAATCTATAGGGAAGCTCATAGAATGGGTGCCCATTTGCTCAATGTTGTGTGAGAGGGCAAAACCCCAGAATCATAGAATCATAGAATGGTTTGGGTTGGAAAGGACCTTAAGATCATCCGCTTCCAACCCTCTGCCATGGGCAGGGATGCCTCACACTAGACCTTGATTCCCAAGGCTCTGTCCAGCCTGACCTTGGATGCTGCCAGGGATGGAGTATTCACCATTTCTTCAGGCATGCTGTTCCAGGGCCTCAGCACCCTCACAGGGAAGAACTTCTTCCTTATATCCAACCTGAACTTCCCCTGTTTCAGTTTGAACCCATCACCCCTTGTCCTATCGCTACAGTCCCTGATGAAGAGTCCCTCTGCAGCATCCCTGTAGGCCCACTTAAGAATCATCCACTTCATATATGAACCCAAAGAAAATTAATAAGCATTTAGAAAGGGAGCATTTTTCCATAACCTGGAAGAAAAACGCTTCAGGAGGTCATACACTTTATAATGTCGGGGCAGACAGAGCCAGAAGTGCCTCCGTGGGTACTCTCATGTGCCTCTGTTATGGAGTATGCTCATCCTGATAGCCATAAGTTGCCAGTTGTGATTTCTTGGCACTTGAGGAATCTCACTGGAATGTGCAAAGGATGGTAAATGGTAAGAGGAGCAAAGGTTTGTACAGAGAGCTGCTTTGGCTGCATGGGTCACTGCGTGGGTCTCCTCTCATCAGACAACTGTGAGATATTTTATTGACTGGTGTGCGCTGAGTGACCAGGTCCATGCAGCGTGTGGGTGCTGATGAGCACCGGTTGTGCAGGGGTGGGAAGGGAAGCAAGGCTGCGGTCCTCTGCAGTGCCCCGTTGTTACACAGGGGTGTGTGCTTGCTGCCTGCAGACTTACACAAGGCACATCTCTGCTGCTGGGCTCACAGTGATTTCTGAGCCAGGAAATGGAGCATATAAGCAAGTCACCTCTTGTCCAAACCTTTTACCCCTTTTCCATAACTTTCTTCTTTCACATTGTCCTTCCCTTCAGTAACCTGACTTGTTTGCAGTGGAACAAGCTACCATATAAGTAGCATTTGCCATTTGTATGTGATGAACTTTTCCTTCCCTCTCTAGCTTTGTTGCCTTTAGATCTGCAAATGTTTGCGGGCAGGTTTGACTTCCTCTTTGCTTATATGGTACTTAGAACAGTGGAACCCAAATTTGGGCTGGAACTGCCAGTGTTTAGTCACCCCTATTCTTATCTATCATTTCTAAATGAGAAGCTCTACTTGTAAATGCTCTGGCAAAAGCACTGCTGCCTCCATTGGTCCCAGTTCCTGCTGTGCCGCATTTAAAGCAAAGAGGATGCGTTGGAGGAAATTGCTTTATCCCCAACATGGGGTTAATTGCTCCTTATTATTCCCTTATTCAACATCTCCTTGTATTTTCTTTTAATTTCTCCTTTTTCTATTAGGTATTAACAAAACTGTTGACAATTCAGATTATTTGGCTTTGACAAGCAGTAACAGCTTTCTCTGGCTACTGAGTTCAGTTCCATGTCACTGTTCACATACACTTATGCAGAGTATGTCCCCAAACATCTTCCCATCAGCTATTTGCTCCCATCTCAGCAAGCTCATAGGCTGCTAAAGGCCCTAAATTGCTTTAATTGGTCTGTGAGCCTACATGTAATGCAGCCTGGTTTGTGAGGCTGCACAGAAAGAGAGGAAACCTTTTTCATTGTAAGCTTACATTCTAAGCTCTTTCAGGCAAGAGTTTTTTTGCACATATTTGTGCAGAGAAGGCATCGGTTCTCTGCAGTGCCAGGACCAGTGCCTAGTCCCCAGTTTGGGTGATGTTCCCTTGAGAAAGTGGAGGTGAGAGGAGAAGCAGCCCAGCTGAAGAGAAGTGAGAGATTTGGGGATGAGCTTCAGCTGTTTGGCACAACAGAGAAGGCTGTTTGAGTGATGGGCTCAGGCACGTATGAGAAAAAGCACACAAACTGCTGGGCTTCCGCTGCAGTTCCAAAAACCAGAAGCTGTGGGGCCTTTGTAATCACCAGAGAAGCATTGGCAGGGCTAATTATCACCTAGAGAGTTGCTTCAGTGGAGAATCCTTATTATAACAGGGACAAAATCAATAGAGTTGCAAGATTATCTACGTGCTATTGCTGGCTGTCCTCTAAGCGGTTTGCTTTGTTCCTAAGAGATACCTGGCCAGTGTAAATCCCACTGGCCTAGCTTAAAGCTAGCTAGCGAATGGATGGTAGTGCCTTACACACACAAAGTTTGTTTGGAGGAACTTAAAGAGCAGCTCCTGTTTCCTGAGGCCAGGGACTCAAGCAGTGGAGAGCGATGGGGCAGGCTCACTAACAGGTGAGTATCACTGAGGTTGTAGAGCGAGACTACCTATAACTAAACGGCTGCCAGCTCTGCCACCCTGCAAGGATATGGACAAGGGCGAAAATGCTGGGTTAAGCAGCTCTGAAGGAATTTTGGCCACCCTCACAGTCTGTTAAGGACACGAAGAAAGGACCAGAGAAAATCTGGCTCCGGTTTTCCTTGAGGCTGGAGTTTCTTGGCTGCGTTTGCTTGTTTTCAGCTCTGTGGTTCTCTGTGCTGCAGGCGGTGCGAGGTGCCTCCCTTCTTGTTTTCCCAAGCATTTCGAGTTGGCTCAAGGCTCTTGGTATAATATACCATGCAGCAGCATGAGGCTCAAATTGTTAGTCAATATAAATAGTGAAGATTGCTCACTCAGCAAGACTTGGCTTTAGCTCTCAAGAAAGCCTTCATTGTCTTGCCCCGAGCTCCTTAGGTCGCTAACAAACAATGTTGTTCATCTGGCCTTAAAGCAGGGAACAAGTGCTGTACGTGAAAGACAAAAACATGCTTTGAACACCATTAGAAGAGAAAATCAGCCATGAGTAAGGAAGGACGGTTCAGTGTGCAACCTCAGCTCTCTGCTGTCTTCTCAATGTGCAGCCCACTTTCATTGCTTTCCTTTTTCTTTTGTCCCGGAGTCCGGGTTCAGGCTGTTGTATTACAAACTCAGTTCTTGTTCCTAGAAGTGCAGTCTCGCTTCCCAATCCTTTGAGTTACAGAGCTCAAAACAATGGCATAAATAAGATAGCAAGACCCCCAAAATGAGGCTCTTCCGCAAGGCTATTTTAAGCCATTTTGTGGGCAGGAGGAGGATTTGACAGGAGGAGGAGATTTGGCTGCACTCTGCAGAAGCTGCAGAATTCCCTTCCCCTGTTCCCCCCCACCCCAGTTCTTGCAGAGGTGGGAAATGTTCCATGTTGCTTGGAGCTGATGGAGGGGAACCTATTTAGGATCTCTTGATTTTAAAACTGGAGGACTTTCTGTATTTTAACTGTTTCATGCAACTGTGCTGTGTTTCATGCGTGTCCCTCTTTGCTGCTTGTAGCTTTCAAAGGTGTCCTAGGTATAATGTGCATAAACCAGATTCTAGATATGGCAGACAAGAATGAATGCGTGTACTGACTTATTATTCGCAGGATAGGAATCTAAGTCAGTAGGCATGTTAGAAATGCCGAGAAGAGCAACTTGCTCATCTGAAAAGCTACACACAACTGCGGACTTGAAAGCAAACTGTCCGGCAGATAAAAGCAATCAGTGTCTTTGAACTTCTTGCTGACCTTTCGTTGCTTGTCAGCCTGTGCATAAACCACCTATGAGACTCTTTTAATGCTCCTTTTGGACTGAAGAGCAACTTCAAACCTCAAATTCTGTTTCATTCTCTGCGTTTATTTTTCCCCTTCAGGGCGTACAGGTGTTTCTGTGCTGTCTCTGTGCATGCTCATATTGCAGTCTCCTATTGCAACGCTTGAGGCAGGGCTGGCAGCGGCAGCCTGGCCCTTGGTCAGGCTGTGGCAAGCACAGGAGGAGATATGGGGCAGATCATACACTCGTTCTCCACCTCTGTTATGAAAAGGGCATTGGGATGGCTCTGGCCAACAGCCCTGCAGTTAGACCACATGGGTTTGTGAAACTACCAATTGAAAGTGGCTGTCTTAAACCCATGATTTAGTAAAACGTATTTCAGTATGCTCACTAAATCGTTCCAGCATAAAGAATTCTTTCATTTCTAAGAACAACTTCACGTTACTTAAAAAACCCAACAAACCCTACTGTTTCTTTTCTACTTCTCTCAGGCAGTTTCTCATTGTAAACTATAGAATACAGCTTTCTGGAAGGAAGTGTTTCTATCTTTCGACTGAATAGAATCAATGGTCTTTCTTGTGGAATTGGACTGTCAATATGTAACTCCCAAAAGCTTCAAGTTTATCCCTCGCAGGAGGAAGCAAATTCAGGCCGGGAGTCCCAATGTCAAAGTTTTTCTTTATATACATTTATCTTAAGTTCTAAAGATTGGCATTGTGGAGAAGGAGGAGGGTACGGACTAATGCCGCTTCAGAGGACACTTCTGAGCTCTGAATTTGGGGTTCATCAGCAGTGTCCAAGTTCCTGAGGTTTTGCTTATTTTTAAGCCATTTCTTGACTTTGGCTGCAGTCAAATTATTATAAAATTAGGAAACACATTAGGCACACATCTGTTACCAGAGTGGTTTCATCAAAGCCCGATTACAGTAATCTCAAACATGACATCCTGTAAGTATCTGTGAAGTCTGTAGTATCTGTGTGCATCAGGATAAAAAGCAGCGCTCCCTTTTTGAAGGGAAATTGATCTGACTCCGCACGCTTGGGTACCAACTGGGAACAAATTCTCACTGTAAAAGCACAAGGAAGGGTGGGTGGAGGGTTGTACATCCCTTTAAAAGAACACCTTTTTTACAGTCATGTTAATGTTACTGTCTGAATCACAGAACGTACAGTGCCTTGAACACAGGCTTTGGGTGTGGGGAAAGTGCTCCTGAAAGCAAGCCATAGTGGATAGAACGGTGCTGTGCTGCTCTGCTCCAGCAACGAGGTACTGTTATGTATGAATGCAATGCATTTCTTATAGGTGAAGGTCAGCAAGCATGTGATATGCAGAATTTGTGGACCCATCTATGTATTTTTGGTAGAGAGCCTGTTTCCTTCCAAACCAGCTGCAGTTACTGTCATCCCGTGTAGATGGTATCATTAGCTTAAAAGGAGGTTAGAATGATGTTGCTGTTTCCCATGTGGGTGTAAGGACAGATCCATCTTTTAGATCCTGCATGAGGCTCAGATATATATGTGTCTCAGGAATGCTCTGCTGTGTTGCCTTCACCTCCAGCATTGTATGTGACTGGGATGGAGGAGAGGCCACAGCGTATAGTGCAGATGGAGGTTTTGGAGCCGAGGGACCTCTTGCTAGAAGGTGATTTCCTATCAGTAGCTTCATAGCATGACCCTTCCTCCGTCCTGCAGTTGGGAGCTGACCTTGTGCCCTGCCATGTGATGCAACTGGTAAAGCCTTGCGTGTTAGACTGAAAGATGGGAAAGGTCTTCACCTTTGTGCCTATGGGCTCAGACAGGCAAGCAAGCTATAGCATGTGGGTGGCTCTGCAGCCGTTGTCTGGCAGCATGCACATACTCAAGTCCCTGGAGAAACACGGGGGAATTTGCTTTAACTTTGTCCTTTTTCCGGGTCTCTTTGTGTGTACAAAGAGGGTTGCACCACATTATGTCACGATTTGCATGTAGAGACTAAGTCATGACTAAACCCCTCGCTTCTGTAGTACAACATTGTCCCTGCTCCCGAAAAGGCTGTGGGCAATCCATCTGCTCTGGGACCCAAAGGAGGTTACTCTGCACCTTCACCCTTTGGGGCTGTTCTGGCCTCTGTTCTGGAATGTTGGACTGGCTCTTCAGCTAGGGAAGGGGCAGAGCTCCCTTGAACTCAGTGGAGCTTTGCCAGCCTATGTGAGTGGTAGGTATGATGCATTCTTGTTAGCATTCCCAGGGGGTGAGACGTATCCAGACACCCTTAGAGCAGGCAGCGGATAAGGAGCCATTGTTTTGTACTTAATTTGTATCTTTGTAATGCTGTGGTGGGGGGAAAGATGAAGCAGCATCTTGCCTCCTCTCACTTCTGCTGGTATTTACTTCTGGATGTGACAAGCTGTCATTTTCTAGTTTGTGTGAAAAGTGGCAATTTCCCCTCCTCCCACTGCAACCTTGCTAGTGTTTTTGCTGCATGCATCTAGAGATTTGTGTTCATTTCCCTAGCAGATGTCACAGTGATTCAGTGCAAAGTCTGCTTGGGAACTGTCCTCCAGGAAGGGGAGATGAATGTATTGGTATTTTCTATGAGTAGAACGTGAAAGCTACTCTTCAATTAAATGCAGGCTCCTATTACTCAGATCTCCTTTCTTTCGCTTTTGCATCGAATTTACATGGTAAAAATCACTCTCTGCTGAGGAAGTGGCTCAGGAAGGTTTGGCATTCTTGCAGCAACAGCCCAGTGCACCGCTTCTCCCTTCAGAATACAAGTGAATTATATAGCTGCAGCCAAATAACGCAGGAGCCAAATTTAAGATGAATAGAAGGTGGTGATTAGCTGCTCACATTGCTGCTGCTATGCTATTATTTGATAGCTGTAGAACTGATGTGCGTGGCTGTGACATGCAGACTCTGCTTTGTGCATACACTCGATGCCTATATATTCTTCCAGGAGTACCCAACTGCCTGCTATCATCATCACTGTAAGTAGATGCTTATATAGTAACGTGTCTCCAGCTGGCTCTTGACCCAGCTTTCTCAGGACTTGTGGAAATACCCCTTCTTTAATAAAGTCAATGCCAGCGGAGACTGCTGCCTTCAACCACTCTGATACGCTCGGCAAAAGGAAGTGCTGATTGCTCCCTCCCGAGGATTAGACAGAATTAAAGCTGCTCTGTCTGTGAAGATGAGCACACTGCTGGTGGTTGTCTTTTCTCCCCTTCCTCTCGTTGAAGGAATGATTGCTCCAAAGGGTTGCTGCAAGTGGAGAGCTTTGTTCCTTCCGCTCTCTCTGCATCTGCAAACCAATTGCATCTTCTGCTGTTTGGAAAGGGTGTTCCTGTGCGTGCATCTCACTGCGCATCCCCGGCACTGTGCAGCAGCAGTCGAAGGGCTGATTGTGCCACTGCAGCTATTGTTTGACTGGGGCTCCCTCCCTGTCCTGCTCACTGAGACTGGGAAGCAGTGTGGATGAGACTGGGAAGCAGTGTGGATGCTGGATTTAGGGTAACTCTTGTCCCCATGTGTAAGGACTGCATTTGCACTGTTGACAGTTTTCCCAGTTTGCTTGGGAAATCTCAGAGATAATCCTTCTGCATCCCCAGGGTGCTGAGCACATGTACCCTTTCTTGTGATAGTGACCAAGGAGGCACATCCACCTCCTTTCCGATAGGCTTGCTCTGTGTGTCAAACACGTTCCCAGAGTGTTTGGCAATATATGGATCCTTCCCCAAACAAGGGCTGGGTGATCCTCACAACCTGACAAACACGAATCCCTTCAGGACCTTCCTCCTTATCTGCATCTTTGCTGGTGACCATACTGATTTCCTGAGCCATTCAGTTCGCTTGCTGGCAACAAATCACCGAGGAATCTTTTCCTTTCCTAGCCACAGGGCCTGAGCACCTCCTCTTAACAAAAAGCAATGTGAAGGGTTTAGAGAAACGAAGGTACCCTTCCAGATCAAATTCTGGACATATAAAATCCCACTGTCCTACCAGAACCTGCCCCAGGGATTCGTCATGCCTACCTTTTCCAGGGAATTCCACCACTTTGCGTTATGAGAGTGGCTTGTGCCTAGCCCGCTCATCAGAAGTGTGGCTGCAGGGGTGTATGTGTGGCTTCTGGTGCTAATGGCTCACTTGCAAGGAGTAACCCTGTGGGAAGGCAGGAAATGAAAAGATGGGAGAAAATTGATGGAAAGGCCAAAGGAGCCAAAAGGGAGTCTCAGGGGTCACATTTTAGATCAGAGGAACATAATCCCCTGTGTGGAGTGATTTGTGTTCATGATAATGAAGGACAATCTGTCAGGCTCCCTGTGGTCCCCTTGGGCAGGACTTTCTGAAGTGTCCTCCCTTACGTCTTCCTGCTGTTGTGGGGTTTGCTCCTGGGATAGGCACTGCCTGTTATTGCTGGGAAATGGCCTATGCATCTGAGCTGGAAAAGTGCTGTTCTGATATAGCCACTGGCTGAGGGTAAAGGAATTGTCACCTTACCTCCTTGTGTCAACAGTACAAGGAAAGCAAAACTATGAATGGCCTTTGGGGATGAAAGGGAGCAGATTTCTAACCCAATTCCCTGGCACATAGCAGTCCCATGTACACCCCACGCTGTGCTTAGGGGGCACAGTGAGTTTTCTGACTGTTAGGAGACTCCCAAGGTGAAATAATTCACTTCTCCCCCCAAGACCTCTTGTTTAGTGGGATTGTAAAACCATCCTCGCATTGGACAGATTTCAGGGAAGCAGAATTCCCAGCGCCCTGTGTCAGTCTTTCCTAGGGCTACAACGTGTTTTCTGTGGGATAAGGGCCTCGTCTGGTCTTGGGAGGACAAACATCCTGCGGACAGTACTGCTGCAATTCTCCAGTCTCTGCAAAAGGCAAGCAAGCACGACTCCGAAATGGGGCTGTAATGGTGTAGCTGCATCATTTGGACAAACACCGGTGCTGAGCCATAGCTAATGGCAAGCGCTACGGAACAGTTTATATATGAACAAAAGAAACCTGGTTTTGAGGGAATTTATTACCATAATAAGGATGGGGTTTAGTTACGTTACTTGCGAAGAATAATGAGGTTTAGCTGTGTAACTTGTGCTATGGAAATCTTAGAGGGGTTTAAGGGCTATGCAGTAAAGCATGGCTCCTGAACACGTAACTTAGTTCAAAATGAGAACTAGAGGAATAGAGCAAGGATGGAGCGTGCTAAAAAGGAGAGTCCAGAATAAAACCTGAAACTAAGATACTGGAAACTAAAATGAAAAAGCTATTCCTGGGGCCTTGAATTTTGCCATCAGATTTTTACATGTTTTTTCGCAGTCATTTGGCCTCTTTGTGTCTTCATGGCTTTGTCTGAAAATGGATATAACAATAGTACAGGTGCAGGTCTTCGTCTCTTGTCCAAAGCTACTTCTGCTGGCATTCTCTGCTATAGCACTTGCTTTTACCACCCAGGAGACGCCATAGCTAGCCTTTCTTTGGGGACAGCCTTTTGCTGGTATATTGAATTAATAAGTTTAAGCCTAGGTCTGAAACTTGCTTGCATCTGCTGGTAAAGAAGTCTGAAGCAGTTCAGTTATTAGTGAGACCAGAAGCATGTAGTGCAGGTATCTGTAATCTGGTTGCTTCAGAGGTTTGTCCTTGTGCCTTCAGTGCTCTTCAGTTGATGGAGATCTGAACCACTCAGTGTCATAAAAGACCGAAGACCCTCCTCATCCCCTCGTCCTGTGTATCTGTGCTGTATTTTCCAGGCATAATGTCAATGCGTAAAGGCCGTAAGGATATTCCCCAATCCTCACAAGTACCCCAAGCAGCGGGCAGCTTTGCTATGCTGTCTTCTTGCTGCCGCCTCTGTTCTTCCCTAGGTCTCTCAGGCAGCCCCCAGCAGCCTCCGCTTTGTGCCTCCTTGTCCGCATGGCTGAGGGACTTCTGGGGAAGAGCTGATGAAGGGTGGGATGAGTGAAGGTGGATTTGTGTCTACCCTGGGCTGTAATGCCGAGAGAGAGCTACTGAGATGGTCTTGGTGGTGAAAAGCTGGGGTGTGGGGAACTGAAAGGGAATGGGATGAAACAGAGAAATGAAAGATTTCAGCTGGGCAGAGCGAACAGCAAATTCTGCTTCTGAGAGAGGGATTTCCAGGGCATAAAGATTGGAAGAAGGCAAAAAGAGAAATGAAGGACAAACTAAGGAAAGACAGAAGCAATGGGTTAAATGATACTCGAGATGGTAGAAAGAAGGGGAAGGCATTAAAACTGTGGGGAAAAAAAGAGGCTCAGCTTGGATGGTAAGGGAGAAGTAGATGAGCCATAGCTGGGGAGTGGGCAGCAGAGGTGAGGGGGAGAGCCTGCAATCTGCACTGCAATCCAAAAGCGTTTATTCAGCTCTTGGAGATGCGAGGCACTTGGTCTGCTGCTGCCGCCGGCAGCAGGGCTGTCGCAGCAAGGCTTCAAAACATGCCCCGTGTGACTGATTTTGGGCTGGGGCAAGTTTCACCGCCTTGTTGATGCTCTGGGCTGCTGTTGGGCCCATGGTGGAAACGCAGGGCTGTGGCTCCGCAGCAGCGTGTCCCTGCGGGTCGTGGCATGGAGGAAGGCAGGAGGGGAAACGCAGATTATTACTACTTCTTATCCTGATATATAAAGTTGGGTGCTAAAACAGATTCTACTTCCCTCCTACACACAATGTGCTCAATCACTCGATTTTTATGTAATGGGAAGCATTGAATTGCATGATTCTGCCAGGCAGTGAGTAGAGGGCAGACAATCTTTGGTGTTACTGGTAGGAGATGGCGGAAAGGGGCTTTGCACACAGGAAGCACTTCATTTTGACGAAGCTGAGACAGACTTTATCTGGATCTTTTAAAGGCTTGTAGATTTTCATACGTGTCTAGAAGGAGGTGCGTGAACTGCGGACACTTAGGATCTCGCAGGCATCAAACTCAAATTCGTTAAGCTGGCAATCATTTCTATACCTGGGTACTTATGGACATGGATAAGTTATGGTACTTATAATACAGATATATTATAAAACCATATATACTTATATGTATGGATAAGTTCATATTTTCTGGCTGCCAGTATGCCTTCCCAACTCAGAGGCAGGAGTTCCCCTTTGGTTTCCAGGCCACATCTTCTGTTTCTCTCCCTATAGACCAGGGTTCTGCCTTTCCTCTTTGCACTTGAGGTGGTCATGATGATAGCAAGGTCCCAAACCTTTCTGTGGCTACCCGATCTACTCAGCCCTATGTTTGAAAGTTCATTTTGAATAGGTGTCTTTTTCCCTGATCATCTGGGCCAATACTTGAAATGTTTGTGAAGTTTCCCTCTATTGAATCAATTAGCACCTGTAAGAAATGGGATTTGTGCGGGAAGCCAAAGGGAAAGCTTCCCTGGCTAACCGATGCTTGAAGGAATGCTCTGAGATCCTCCGATGAAAGGCATTCTGGAGGCTAAAGGCGTTAATGTTGTGCACTCAACAACTCAAAATAGGGTAAGAGTGAATCTCCTGCCTGACAGCAAGATCACCAAGACATGAAATCTGGTCAGAGAGCTTTCAGTGGACACCAGGTTGCTTTGGCACAGAGCTGTGCTCCAGCCTGCATGCATGGGGTTGCTTTGCTCCATGGCAGGTAACTCACTAGTGGTGCGACAGTGACACAAAACACCTCTCAGGAGCATTATCCATGACCAGGAGGCATATGGAGCCCCTTTCCTGGTGAGCTGGAAAACCACTCTGCGCTGAGTGCACAAGGTAGCCACACTGTGTGAGGGAAGGGTTATGGAAATCACTGCGCTTGAGCAGCCACCCTGAAGTACACCAAACACACGAATACCCTGAACGAGACCCACAGGAGCTTCACCCCATGGAGTTTCTTGTTCCTCATTGCATTTTGATAGTGCAGGGAGTCCTGCCTTCGTCTGATCAGTGCTTCATTTGGCATTGTGAGCAGTGTGGGCTGGTGGCAAGAGAGCGGGGGGGGATTTTATCTTTTAAATCTACCAGCAAAAAATGCACTAGTATAGTTATATAGCCACAAATACGGAATCAGTTGGAACATCAAGGAACCAAAGGACCAGAAGAATGAGAGGTATTCCTGAACATGGCTAAAGATATTTGGGAATTAGAGGTGGTAGTTTGAATACATGTTTTAAACGTGGTTTGCATTGATGTCTAAGTGTAAGGAATAAAAGATGAGGGTGGGTGGTTTTGTACTGAATAGGAACGATGTATCCACGCCACTGCAGAGGCATTAGTGAATTGTCAGGCTGGGTAGATGAGAGTGGCACTTGCATCTCACTTTGGCTCCCACAAGGCAATTGTCTAAGGCCTTATTTCGAGTGCGGACTAACATCTTTCCATTTGATCCTGCTCCTGCTGAAACTGTTGGGACACTACTCATCAAAGAAAGCAGACAGCAGGACTGGGAACCTGCCTGGATGTATTCAGCTTTCAAAAGGTTCAAACTGAGGGGTTTTTCCCTGTTCAAGGATCAAGCACTGTAAAAAGGGCTCTTCCTTATTGTCCAGCAGCAGATCTGAAGAGGACTCTCACTTTACTCTGTTGTTTTCTAAAGCTGCAAGAGCAGCATGCGTTGTATTTTGGCCAGATGAGCAGCAGGACTGCTCTGCTCCTCTGCAGATGTAGTGTCATTGTACTGATGGTTCCCAGTGGGAAATTCCACCCACCACCCCCCTTACCCAAAGACAGTTTGTAGGAGGAAAAAAGAAGTCATGTGATGGTGATAGTTCTTTCCCAATAAACAACAGCAAGCAGGGAAATCCATCAAGTTGTTAGCTGTGCACTTTATATATTTATAGCGCAGTATATGCGAGTGTGTGTGTATATATATATATAAACCATCTGTATAATGCATCATCAATATCAGGCTTCACAATAATAAGAAAAGTAGCTCATGGGATATATACTTACATATATACTTATATATACGGGATGTATACTTATATCCCATGAGCTAAATATTTGTATTTAGGTTTTATGAAAGATATAATGATTAATGCGGCTAAAAAAGTAGATTGTACCTCCTTAAATGAGCCTCCTTTTTTTGTAGCCCTGGGAAACCTAAAGGGTATTTTTAATCATCCTCAAGTGGTACTTGTTAAAAAGAAGTGAAATTAAAGGGTATTTTGGGATGTAGCTTTTTCTTTAAACACATTCCTTGTAGGTGGGGAAATCTACAATTGTTTGTACCATCGATGCTCAAGCTCCGTTAGTGTGTCTCTGTATACATCGTTTGCATGCAAGTTCATATGGCAATAGCATCTTACAAAATAGTGTAAGAAAGATAACTGATGTTTAGCACTTCCTCCAATGCAGAGCACAAACGTGCCACAACCATTATGGAAGTGAGAAAACCTGCTTGAGAAATAAGCCAGAGGAAGTTGTGATTCTGACCACTTCTGAAGTGTTTAATACCCCGCGGGTGCATCCAGGGAATTTAAGATCTGCCATAAATCCGGTGCGTACCTTCAAAACCTGTATGTGCTTAGCCTCTTATCAATGATCCAGATACAGAGATCTGCAAAGGTCCTGTGACTGCGGGCAAGAGCCTACTTAATGCTTAAAAGTGCTTCAAACACGTGCCGTGTACTTCTGAAAACCAGGTAAGCGTATGGGGTTTGAACGTTGACAGCGCAATGTCTTTGCTGCAGCTCGGAAGAAGGCGATGGTGGGTTTGTCTCTGTATACTATGAGCTACGCTGATTTCTGGTGTCACATTGCAAAAGTCAGCGTGGTAAACTGGTCTTCAGGATTAATTGAGTTTAAAGATCATATGGAGGATTTAATGCCCATAAACGTATTTTGGGGGGCACGTTTTAGACACTTCTTCTTTCTCCTTAGAATTGGGCTGTTTGTACTTCTGTGCTTGTCAGATGGTAAATTATTGAAAACCAAATTGCTGCAGTGCTTCAATATTTGAAGGCAATTGGAAGTTTGCCTCCAGCATCCTCATTAACAAAAGCAGAACAATTTCTCCAGTCATCTTGAGGAGAGATGCAGTATTCTATGGGCAAGGCTCCGGTTTTCTCCACAAAGGCTTCCATGAGCTGCAAATGTGTCTTCAAGAATCAAATGTGCCAATATTTAATCCTGAACACCACTCAATATGTTATCAGTGTTCAAAAAGAGGACAGACTTGTTTCCGGGGAAGGAAATGCAACTTGGATTTCTATTTCAGGCCTTCTAGTATTTGGGCAGAAACAAGCTTTGAGGGCAAGTATGAGCAGAAGACTGAATGTAAGATGAGAGTTGGAAAAAACCCCAACCTTTCCTTCAAATCTATTCAGACTCTACTGTTATCAATTATCTGTAAAATTACACTATCCATTCCCTTTGATTCTCCTCCCCAAAATTGACTACAGCCATTAGGATGTTTCCCCAAGCAGTTCTTCACTGACACATAGCTCTTTCCAGCTGATTTTATTTGAAATACAACTTCTGGTTCCCCAGTGTCTATTCAGAGATGTAATACTTAATCTCCAAACCATCTTCCAGAATGAGGGAGAGAGTTCATCCCTGTACTCCTCCCCTGAAGTTGCAATGTTTCGCTCTTTCCCCTGCCAAACGCTGCTTGTACACTGAGGACTCCCAGGGGACCAAAAGATGAAGTTATGTAGCAACTTCCCTGGAAAGTAAAACTGGAGCATTGCTTTTGGCCAGAGCATCACCCTTGCTCAGGAGTTTCCATGCTCTGGGATCCGGGGCTCACGATAAGGCTTGTACCCCAAATGCCTGCTGGCATGTCACAACACAGAGGTGTTGCCTGGTGCAATTAAACTGGGTGTTGAAGTAACTTGAATCATGGCTTTTCCTACACTAGGACTTCGTGTCTTTTATGTGACCTGTAGCATTTCCAGCATAGCTCATGCCAAGCTGCAGTCCAGCCTGGTGACTGCTCTGCAGTTCCATTAGTGAAAGAACAAGCTGGTTTTCCCTGCCTTCATTTTTCAGGTTGTTCAAATATTAAAGGCTTGGAACCAGGCTTTTGAAATCTTCAGGCAGGAGAAAGCACAGACTGCCTTGGTCAAGCCTCATGCAGAATTTACTCAGCTGCTTCGATGCCTGAAGCTGTGAATGCTCCATCACTGGCGGTGTTCAAGGTCGGGTTGGACAGAGCCTTGGGTGCCATGGTTTAGTGTGAGGTGTCCCTGCCCATGGCAGGGGGTTGGAACTGGATGA
>JARCZZ010025426.1:0-14573 GCA_030323915.1 Brotogeris chrysoptera
GACCAACACCCCCAAGTCCTTCTCTGCAGGGCTGCTCTGAATCTCTTCTCTGCCCAATCTGTATGTGTGCCTGGGATTGCTCCGACCCAGGTGTAGGACCTTGCACTTGGCATGGTTAAACTTCATCAGGTTGGCATCAACCCACCTCACAAGCATGTCCACACAGACTGCTGATTTTGGAAAACCTGATTATGGAACTTTGCCTCTGTTAAACGGGTTTGGTTAGTTATGATAAACACTTTAAAAAGTCTATGCTCTAGTTACACAGCACAGTTGAACATGCCAGGACAATCTGTCTCAGTGTTCAGGGGTTGTTGCAACTGAACCACAAAATCCATGGCAAAGGCTAAAAGCCCTTATTTACATATCTCAATAAAAGGCTTTATTTTGGCTCCTTTCTGTCAGTCTGAAATATTAATTTTCCCTCTCAAAGATGATGTCTTGCAAGGCACAAGATTGTATTATTTAGGAGTTGTTCTGAACATACAAAAGCAATCACTGATTAGAATACCAAAATGTTTTTCATTAGATCTTCTTAATGAGTATTGTAAGTTAATGACTGCAAACAGTTCTAACACTGTTTCACAACCTAATTCATCAAAAACCTATGACATTCTTCAAATTACATTTATCAAGTATGCCATATATATGTGAACTTAAGGAAGATCAGCCTTTTAATATTCTTATAGTCTTCTTCGACTCAGGATTGCAAAGCATTAACCAATACTATGTCTAGTTTATGAGTGTTTAAAGTGGGAGCATTGTGAAGGGTAAGTGACCTGAATAGGTCATTCGACAAGGCAAGTCAGCAGCAAACCCACATCTTCTAAATCTCAGTTCCCTAGACCAGAATATCACCCTTGGTTCCTTTGGTTGAACTAAAAAGCATATGTATCAAATGTGTTGGCTATATCATGCTTCATATGGCTCATAAATTCATCCAAAGTTTATGCATCTATCAAAGTTTACGAATCTATCAAAGTTTACAACTGTATTAGGTATTAAACTCAGTTTTAACACTGAGTTAGAATTCCTTTTGCTAAACAATGTGAACCTCTCATTAGAAACACCATTGTCTTCCCTTCCCAATCACCAAGTGACTGTTGCTTTGTTAAACAGATCTCAGATACCTTTTCCTAAACAATGAATAAGGAATTTCTCCAGCATCTTTCAGATGTAGGGTTTTAACAATCAGCCTGACTTCTAGAATTTAACCACCTCTGGCTTTCCTATCTGTCCTGTTTTGTACATGTGGTGCCAACCTCTCTTCAACTGAAAGAAAACATAAGATGTATCTCATCAGACCAAGCACTCTTTTAGAACAGTAGTTAAGTGAAAAAAAAAAAAAAAAAACCAACCTGAAAAAGCATTGTGTGGTGATGCTTTTTGATGGGTTTGTGATAAATACTGTACAGAGCCACACAGCACCATGAGTGCCAAATGGTGTGAGCCATAAGTTCTGAGGCACTGTGCAACATCAAATAACATTTGTCCCTTGCATGTCCCCTTCAATGTTTTCACAGATACTTTGAAAAATGAGCCAATACTTGCACAGCTTCTTGTAAAAATGTGCTTGTGTATGGGTAGTAAATGAAGTAATTTTGATTTTACATAATTCACCTGACTTGGAAGTATGTTCTTATACATTCTCAGGCAAAATTCCTATCCACAAGTCAGTCAGGCATACATAAAAATTAATGTCAAGCCAAGATAATAAGATTTACTTTGAAGCGAATTCTGAAAACATTTGTTTCTGGCATGGTCACACATTTGTTTTCATGCTGTCAGCTTGGGTTTGACATTAAAATCTCACACACATACAGAGTAAGGTTTCAAATATATTTTGTATTTTTCTTCGGTATCTTATTTTTTTTTTAAATGAGACATTCCTGTGAAACAGTTTGATTTCAACAGAATGGTATTTTTCCAACAATTAAAGTACTGCCAGAACATTCTTAGCTCTGCTGAGGAGGAAGCAAGGTGAGATAGATACCAGTTCTGTGTGAAACTTCTGGTTCTCAGAAACCACATACCAAAATATTTTTTTCCTGTTCTATTTGCTTCTCCAACTGCATTACCACATAAAGACTAAATTCTACTGTCTCTTCCCTCAGAAGTTGGCTCTTTGAGGTAGGAATATTGTCTGTAGGTCTGTGAAGCATGAAAAGCAAAAAGTGGTAACTCTCTATAAAATGAGGGCATTATGGGATATGAGGATATTATTATACTGCAACCACAAGACAAGCTCAGGGAATTTGTACTGGCATAATTTCCCCTTTGTTGGAACAAATGTATGGACGCTGACATCAGAGAGAAAATTTTAATTCTGTAACTCTTAAGACTACAGCAAATGAACAAGCCTGGTCATAGTTCAGGTGGTAAAATCTATGCGAGCTTTAATTTGGATGCACAGTGTAAACAGGGAGATGCAACAGCAAAGACGTGAGAGTAGCCCAGCAATGTAAGTACATCCTCCACTGAACTGTCCCTTTCTATTGCTGCTTCTAAATTAGACTAAATTCATTCAAATATGGCTCCACACCCTACACTCCTGGGTCATTTATGTAACATAGCCTCAGGATAGAAGAAAAATTTAAAGGATTGTGGATGGAAAGAGTGAAACATAAGTGGACCATTCTAATGAGAAAAAAGAAAATTACTGTGAAAATAAAGAGTTAATATGAATAAGCAGCTAATCTTGGACTGCAACCCCCATGCTTTGGCTTAGGTTACATTTTACATTTTTTAAACATAGCCTAATTTTTCAAAGTCAAATAGGGAGAGTTTCATTCGAATTGCTCTATCCATGCAAAAATACAACCATAGAAGAACAGACTGAACAACCATAACTTCATTCTCTACTTTCTGAGTTCAACAGAAAGTATTTAAAGAATTATGTTGATTTCATTGAGCTCTATCTAATAGAATTGTTGCTTTGTGGTTTTTTACCCTAACATATTCTTTAAAAATTACAATGGATGAATTCAACCTGCATATATATTCTTTCATACATTTTTCATATTCACATTTTTCATTATCATGTCAAAAGTATTTTACTAATAAAACAACTACAATCTGATAGAATTTATACATGATCTCACTGGTAGGGTATAGAAATGTTGTTCTGTCCATTACATTTTGTAATTCTATATCACAACTGACTAGTTTTTGAGAGCCCATTTTTTGAAACTCCCTTTTTCTTTCTCTCTTCTGCTGTGAACACAGGGAATCCAGAGAGTCTACCGATCATTCAAATCTTTGCTATTCTATAGCAGGGTATTCACATTTTTTGCAGATCTTATCTTTACCATTCACATGTCTGATTTGAGATATTTATGAGCCCCTGGCTTTCAGCAAAGTGGGAAAGCTAAATTTCAGGTTGTAGGAAAGAGCATTGCTAATACAGAAAAATCACCAAATATAATCAACTCTCAATTACCAGCAGAGGATTATCTGGGTCGTGGATTAACTGTGCCACACTGATAGGGAACCTGCTATGTGATACATTCACTAAGTCTAGCATAGAGCTGAGCCTTCTTTCTTGTCATGTGGTCTTATGCTTCTGATCCAGCAGTAAATTCAGCACAGAATTTTTTCCCCCAACTTTTCATGTTTTCTTCTGTTAGTTGCACTTCTGTATTACTGAGTTATTCCATCCTCCACTGCCCTCGGCAATTAAAAACTGAGTGGCTATATTACAAATTTTGGAGCAATCTGAATAACATCCTTACAAGAAAATGTTCCTGGGTGACTTGATGTCCATGAGTCACCATAAGCCTTCTACATAATATTAGGAAGACTTTGCAAGCTTTTAGAAAGAAAGGTGGTTATAACCCTCAAGTAGGGCATGAACACAGTTATCTATGTCAAATTAATTCTATATTCAAAAGTACAGAAGTGCTGTTAGGATCACAGCGAGTGTTATTATGGTTATAACCGTCTGTATGCCCCAAAGGTAAATAACATTTGCATGTGGCACACTGACAGTTTCTTGAGGCATGTTCTTCTTTCTCTGTGCATAATTCTCACCACTTCAATTTTTCTTTGTAGCTTGCATCTGATTAAAAGGTTTCATTTTGCCTAACAATGTGTGAGCAGAACCATAGGTATCACAAATCAGCATATTGACAGTGAAGGAACTCTTGCAGTGTACAGCCAAAAACAGAGTTCTGGTTTGTTTGGTTTTGGTTTTTTTTTCCAAGAAAGAAGACTAAGCCATATTAAACTGAAAGTGAGATTTTTCTTAATATTCATTTTTTTTGCCTTAAGCACATCATTACAAAATGCATCTTCCAGCTTTCAGATATCTGTTAATAAGAAGTTCAGTCAGATTTCTCCTTAATCTACTAGGATAGATTGTAAGTGGAAGTAAAGAAGCCAAAATAGTGTCTTACGTGTAGTTAAAACAATAAGAAACAAAAATAGGAGCAGTTTATCAGAAATACACCACCAGTACCTACTGCTTGTCACTTTTTCAGGGCAAAAAATTGGCTAATGGAAAGAACCATACATTTTAACTTTTTTTCTAAAACATAGTTGTGGCTCGCCCGTGAAACTGATAGTTTGCACATAAAGTTGAAAGGCACATTTACAAAATCATGTGAATTACAGTTCTTAGTTTGACACTAATAGCTTTAATGCTGAAAGCAAAATAAAATACCCCTAAAACTGGAAAAACTACTACATAAAGACTACTGCTTTAATAGGGCTTTTTTATGTTGTAAAGATTGCATTAGACAGAAATATACTGGTCCAACATCTAGTTTGAAGAGTCACAAAATAGTCTTGCAAGTGTGGACAAAGAAAAGCTTACACTATGGACAATACTGAAAGTTCCTGAATAATCTATAGCTTAGATATGAGTGTTTAGGCATTACAAGATGTTTAAAAAACAAAACAAATCAATAAAAGCTGTGTTCTCTGGCTCATGGAGGTAAGATTTCTTTATAGCCAAAGGAAGGATGATTCTTTAAGAGAGAAGAGGGGACTCTTTCCTCACACTCTTCTGATAAATCCAAGCAATTGAATATCACATAGTCATAAATTAATAAAAAACTTTAAAGTGCATATCATTAACTTTTCCAGTTTAACAAGGAGCTTTAAGAACAGAAACCATTGACAGTTTTCTAAGTTTTTTTCTTACTAAAAAGCAAGTTGCTTTAGGCTAGATACAAGCTCTGATGCAGGACTGTTCTCAAGTACCATTAAGAGGGATATAAAAAAACCATTGTTATTTCCAGGCAGAAATATTATTGTACGTGTATAGATAGGTATGATATATATTTATAAATATATCCATAAAATATAAAATATACCTTTAAAAATATTAGACAGTTCACATGTACACATACTTCGTGCCCAGCCTTTCAATACTGAAGTCAAAGGAAAATTTTGATGGTTAGTTAGCACATAACATCTGTGGTCGCATATACTAAAACTAAATTGAAGGCATTTTGTACACAATATTTTGCTGGACATTGATACTGTCCCTAAGTGTATTTCAGAATGATACTTAAATAAATGCCTATTTCTACTTTGGAACAAACGTCAGGAACTGAGAAGTGGTTTCCATCCAACCAGCAACATCCTGAACCTTGCCTTATATTCACTCATCAAGTGCCTCAGTGAATCTGGGGATAGGCCGATAACCAAAGATTTACTAGGCAAGATTTCACTAATAACCACACTGAAATGGCAGATTTGTACCAGTGTAAGAGTGCCAAATATACTAAATAATAACTTTAAATATAAGTAGGATCATAATTTATATTGACATTTTGTATATTTATATTTGATGGTATGCTTACAATTTACAAGATAGAAGATGTTTTCTCATAACAAATAAAATATTTTCTCTTGTTCCAACACCCCAAAAATTAAAAGATAAACAAGCAAATTGCAGCATACAAAAACTTCTATGCTACTTTTTGTTTAGTCAAGACTTATTGTTATGAAGTGCATAAAACTCTATCATGTTAAAATTACAAGAAAAGAAAGGTGTTGGGTTTTTTTCTTTTCAAAAGCCAAAGGTAGAAGCTGACTGTATTTTTCCTTCTGTGTCTAGTGATCACTTTTAGTTGATCTTGGTTAGAAGGAGGAAAATGGCAGAGAAAAAGGCTTTAATTTCATGCCAGCAGTGTTTATTTTGCAGTGGGGCTATAAGTTTTGTGAAGACTGAAAGTATAAAAGTGGAGTGGACTCAATGAACTGAAGAATGCAGTAGGAGGGGAGGTAAGACGAGCTGTAAAACTAATTGGTGTCCAACATGTTTTGGACTGCATTTAATTTTCTTGAGGGGAAGAGAGGTCAAGAATGGAATGAAGTCAATGAGAATAGGAATAAGAAAGTGGAAAGCAAAATGGACAGCATTAAAAGGTCAGTGAATATCCCAGGGACAGGAAATGAGCTTTAAACAAAAGTATAATGTAGTATTTCTATCCACGTTTGGGAGTTGTTAAAATTACTATTAAAAGAAAGAAACTTAAATAACCAGATGTTTCTTGTATGAAAGCTTGTTTTAGTCTGCTTTCAATTTATTGGAGGCCTTAGCACGAGCAAGATTCTGTGTGCTACGCAATTAGGAAATGAGTATTTCAGCACAGTGCTAATGTTATTTAAATATTTTAAAATACTTCAATATTTTACACTGACTTGCTTCCTGTTACACTTTTATAATCTTTCTCTTGGAAGAAATCTCCATCCTGAATTGGGAAAGTAAAATTTCATAAGCTTTGATACAGAATTTAGCCACAGCAGACTGCTTTCAAGCATCTAGGTAAAACACAGACACTTTGCAGTCTACTTTAAGAGATCTAGACTATATGCATAAATTCATACATGACCTGTAAAGTCATTAGTTCAGTATATTTTAAATTACCTTATTTAGAGCATCAAGGGGGTTTTTCCACAAAAAAAAAGCAATATTTTGTTCAAAATTATTTCTGCCACTAAAGTTTAGGCTAAAATTGAATCCCAGGGGTTTCATTCTTGTTCTTAATTCATTTGTGTACACATCAGAAAGCAAGAATCTTCTCCCAGTATATTTAGGCTTTCATCCAAAGCCCACTAGTTTTAGCAAGAATACTTGCTTTAATTTAAATGGGCTTTCAATCAGGATCTTCTTGCTCTGATCTAGCTGGACAGCAAATATTCTTCTGCTCCAGAATATGCTTAATTCAAAATATCTGCTATTTTTATCACTTGTGTAGGTCCACTATCCTCTTCCACCCCTGCAAGTAATTAATAGCTGCTGAAATCACATGAAGTAACTGTATTGAAAGCACTTCATTGGTAAGAGCAAAACTGGCAGTGAATGAGCCTCCATGAAGCCCAAAAGAATAAGTAGGGGTTCTAGGGCACGAGGGACACATTATAGCTGGCATCCGAGAAGAAGTAGCACACTCAAGGGAGAATATTTGTTTAATGAACAAATCTCCCCCTGCCATGCTTGTAAAATGCAGGATGCTGCCAAAGCAGCCTCAACTGTTGAAACTGTAAGTTTACTAAGAACACTTTGTAGTACAATCACCCAATGCAGAAAATACTAACCTTTTAAAATCACTTCTAGACCATGTCTGCTTTGGCTCAAGCAAAATTTAAGAACATTATAGAGGTTATAAATACATCCACATTTTAAAGTGAAATTTTGATTTCTTTTCCTTTCAGTGCATAGAAATCTCAAACCAATGAGTCTGAAACCATACAGTTAATTACATTAATCCTAAAATTAAATTACATTAATCCTAAAAACTGGGTGCCAGGCTTCCAAATTTCTTATGCAGTATGAGCTTATGCAGTGACCTCATAGGGTGAGCAGAGTAATTTATTGTCTTTTGTGTTTGAAACATTTCTGATAATACTTCAAAAGAATGAAGATAACAAGAAGCACCATATCCAAGGACTGTGTGGATTTATGTTTACATTCACATGGCATCTTCTCTTGGAGATTTTCCAGGAATTTTACAAAAGTATTTTTGTGGAAATTTGTAGAAACTTAACGTGTAAGGATTAGTACCTTTAGGTACCAGTGAAGCCATAGTACTTTGGGATCTTTAATTGTGAAGGAACTATAAAGCATTTGAATGCAAATAGGCCTGCACCAGATTAACTCCTGTATTTTGCAAGATAAAATTAAGCGAGACTTACCCTTTAGTCAGATCTGAACTAAATACTTTATAAAAGGGCAGAAGAATAAGATATACAGTAAGAAATTGCAAAGGGATTTGCTAAAAATCATTAAAGGATTACAGTCAGCTAAAAGAAAACTTTGGAAAAATATTCCCTACGTAGACCTGAAGAACAAAATGGTAAATGTATTTATGGTTCCAAGTTAGTGGAATGTCATGTGATTCCCTTTCTTATTCCCTCTCTGCTCTCCCTTCTTCCCTCTTCCCTCTTCCTCTCTTTTTTTTTTTTTTGACCAAGTTAAAGGCTTGCAAAGCTTCATGCAAGTTGCCAAAATGCAAGTTGTCTTTTCCTTGGGACTGCTATAGCTCATATATCCCCTGAAGTCTCTTCTCAAATGCAACTGCCTCATGTAAGTGTTTGGAGTGTTCCTACTGATATCAAGCACCCATATGGCACTGAAAATGAAAGCTGGACAGATCATTCTTCCTAGACACGTAGTGGGAGGGAAAGTGTCTACATTTTATTGAATCTGTGTTGCAGTTGAGGAAATCACACATTCATATTACTTTACTATATCTTTAAGGAAGAAGAAAAGTTAAGAGCAATTATTTAAAGAAAAAAACCTAAATAGATACCTCATTATCCAGCATATGCATCTTGCTCAGTGAAGACTTAAGAAACCTCAAAGACTAATCTCTCATTAATACATGAGATGTTCACAGAATGCCTGCCAGAACTGGAAAGTCAAGTTTAGATGGAAACTTGGCATGGAGATACTGCCTTGTCCCTTTGAGGGTTGGGAAGGAAAGGAAAAGAAAAAACAGCGACTAAAACTGTGTTTGCATCCTTGCATGCATGTACATACAAGAAGACTTTTTAACTTCATTTTCTCATTAAAGAACAGTGAAACTATAAAGATTCCATGTGTGTTCTTATAAACTGTGCTTTTCACACATCTTTTGTTAGACACATGGAATGTTAACTGAAAGGGCTTATCTTAAAAATCAGCAGGGTAGCTGGAATGCAATTTTACAAAACCTGGCCATCTTTCAACAAGAGTGGGTGGATTTTCAATGCAGCAAATGTTTGTGTATTAAAAAGTATTTGCCATGGTGACAAAGCTTGGAGAAACATCCCATTAGCCACAGACGGGAAGCCGTTGCAGATTGTTCTGATTATCCATGCCCAAAACTTAGTCTGGCTCTGTTTATACGGCATCTCCCGATAAAAAAAAAATAGAAATTCAACATACCCCTAAAACCTGAGCAAACTGTTTGCACTTACTTACACATGCCTTGTGCTGTATTTTCTGGCTCAAATTCAACACATGATTAGATTCTTACTTTCCTGGAACTTAAAACATGTGCTTACAGCTAAGCATATGCTTAAATGTTCTGCTGCACTTGGGACCTAAGAGGATGTTCCTATATTCCTGGTACAGCCAGAACTCCTTGTGAAGCAAATAGCAATTCTAGGAAAAAAAGGCCTCTAATCTATAGCTCTATAGAGAGATGAGTAAAACAAGTTGATAAGGGTTTGTGATGAGGGACTGCGTGAAAGCACGTGAGAGAGCATGTGGGCATGCTTCATGTGTGTGTACAAACATCCTATCTACATGAGTCTGGGACAGCTGCATTAATCATGGTCCCAAAATGCTGCTAGTAAGAGGTGCTGTATCATATCATCCTGGTTTTGGTATAGAAACTTGGAGCAAAGAAAGATGTTATTCTTATAACAGAGCTCTTTGCATACATTACACTTTCAAGATCAGCAGTTTGGGATACTGCACTTATAGTACTGCATCTCACTGGAAAGTTAGGAGTCACCATAACTAGAAACATGAAGTTCTTATTTTTGCTCCTCTTGAATAGCAAGGTATGGAGGTTGCAAAAGTTAGAGCTGTCACCTCTAATACCTCTAAGAGCAAGTTCCCAAGCTAGACTCTACAGATTTGATAACTCTGGCTCATACAAAATAATCAGAGACAGATTAAAACATTACAACAGAAGCGTGAAAACTTAGCAGTAAAATGGCTTTAAATGCAAAAGAAACTGCGTGAACCCCAGTCTCTTGAAATACAACACAATAGACATTTTTTATATCATATATATAGAAGTTCTTCTGCTAATATTTCCACAGGAATTAAATTAAATACTGGACTTGAATACTTGAAAGAGTGTGTGCAACTTCTCTTATTCCTCTTGGAACATTCACCCAGAGGCATAACCTGGGAAGCTTGAAATAGACCCATGTTATTCCTATTTTCAAGAACAATGTTTATAGGCAAATGATCTTTTATGTGCTGGAATGAATGACTATGCTATAAAACTAAGTATCCTACAGAACACTGCTTTGAAGTTATACTTGGCTGCCCAAGGTAGATGACAGACAGTGTCAGGAAAAGGGATAAAAAAACTTAAAGGTCGTAGTAAGGTCAAAACAAATAGGTCACAGCAAATTAATCCTTATCATCTGACCAGTGTGGAGCAATAAAAGGGCAGTGTTCAAATCTGCTAAAATTTAGTGGAAAGGTATAAAACAATTAGTCATGACACTGATTTCATTCTTCTTTTCAGTTCTAAAAATACAAGTTCTCCTTGTGGACAAAAAAAAAAAAAAAGTCTAAAATATTCTACTTAATGATTCTTGTATCCAGAAAGTGGTTTTTTCATCATAGATAAGCTCACTTGGTCATTTTTTACTCCAGTGTAAGTTTGGTCTAACGAGAAACACAGGACAATTAAAACTATTTTGGTTTTGTAGAGCTGATTTTCACAGAAATTATTACTTTTTGCAAAATTTGGGTCAAAACTGTGCCATGCTAAGAACCAAATCAATAAGATCACAGTTAACATTAGCTTTTGACAGGAAAAGAAAGTACAAACATTTCAGAACTCCTTACAGTTTAAAACAGTACTGATAAAACATTACCATTGTTCAGAGTAAGGCTATAACATTTAATCAAATTAACCAGTAAATTCTTCTTGTAGTTTTGATTGAATCTAACAGAATGTTGTATCAGAATATTAGAATACCTAAATAACATTTCACAACCTTCCATATCCATCCCTACTTGGTGTTATTAGTGTACTCGGAGGTACAAAGCTAAGAACATCCATTGCCTCGATGATATAACTGATGCTTTTTAGAGAGAGCATAAAGGAAATATTATTCCTTAAAACATTTGTACGTAAGCTTAAAATACCCAAAACTGCAACTGCAAGATGACAGGGCTGTAAAGCTTTCTGGAATTGGAGGGAATTGTCAGAGTCCTCCTTTCTGACCATACTATTCTCCAGCACTCTCCCTCTCTTTCTTTCCTGATGATGCCCACCAGCTGTGGAGGAAAGAGAAATTAATTTTTCCCATAGCTTCTGTCTCTCCTAGCTCTGTGGGATGCAGGTGGGACTCAGTCTAAGCTGGAGCAGAACAACAGCTCTGGGTAAAGCTACTCATAGCTGAGAATCTTACTATGTCACATCTCTGTTGCATGTTGCCCTCTCCCCTGCACTTAACCTCAGACACGCTGTGCACACAAACTCCTTAGAACCATCCATGCCTCTCTTAGTTTTCCTTTGTTCCCTTTCAAGCAGCCCACTTAGTTTGCCAACAGCTGTTCTCAACCATTTTTTTATCTGAAGAATATCTATGTCCTAAATACTTCAATGGCAAGTCTACGTCTCATGCATAGTGTAATGTCCACTTAACAGAACGTAATATTCAGAATCACTCCTGTGCCTGAAAAGTCCAAAATGAAGTTCTTGTTAACATTGTTGTTAACCATCTTGTTACCCATGAAATATTCTTTATTACTAAAACCTTCATTAAGATTAACCAGATGATCTCTTAAGACATGTCGATGCCTAGAGGAACCAGTCTGAGGGTCCTGACATCTAGAAGAATTTTGCATACTTTTAGACTGGCTCCTGCCATGGCTACTGCTACCCACTGCAAAGTTCTGAGTAAGAAAGAAGTCCTTTTGAGATCAGTGAAAAGGTAGTAGAACATCCCAGGTTGATTAGCTGAAAAGGGACACCTAGAGAGAGAGTAAACAGAACAGCAGGCATATGTATTTCCTATTCTGAAGAAAAAGACAAATATAAGCATGGGAAAAGGAGGCACAACTGAGAAAGGACAGTAATAAAAATTTAAAAAGACATTCCTGTAGTAAACATGTCAATCGCCAATCTGATAATTTACTTACATGCTATAACTCTTCCTCGCCAACACTGAATTCCAGAATAACATAACTCTGCTTTTTGTTTAATGTTTCTCATAGAGCTTATAAATATCCCACTAAAGAAGAGAGCTTACCCTATTTGTATTGCACATTCCTGTAACACAAATTATCGTCTGAAAACTACAGCAAAGCTCCCACTGGCTGAAGAGGGAGCAGACTAGGTCAAACTCTCCAGTCAATGTGAAAGCAGATTACCTTTGGAAAAAACACACAAGCACAAAATGGCAATTTAATAAAATCAGAAATACTGTTTTAAGATTATAGCATTCCAAAGCGATATTAGAACTTAATTTGTTTTCTGAGAAGGACTTTACATTTATCATGTCTCTATGATATTTTATATGAAAAGTGAGCATAAGAGGCTGCATACCGGGAAGTGATAACTTGTGGTATCACATTTCAGTATATAGAGTCTTAAATATTTATGTGCAAAAGTCATTTAGCTATAAGCCTGTTTCCTGTTTTAAACCAGCTGCTGTTGCATAAGCTAAAAATACTTAAGAAAAGGTCTAGAATGATAAAAGATTTCATTTGTAAATGTACTCTGTGCATGGTGTCAAAGGACAACCCTGTGGACTTTTGAAAAAGGAATTAGCTAGTCTTGTGTGCGCCTGAGCCTTGATGCATAGATGCCTAACTAATTTCTGTGCATTTGTACAGTGGCATAAGAGCTTTCAATACAAAGAATGATTTGTACTTACAATAGATGGATTTCCCTGAAAAACAGATATTCATCTTTTTCCCTTGGAAAGTTTTGGGGTTGGGTTTGTTTGGGTTCTTTTGAAACTGTAATCAGAAAGAAACGAATGAAAAGCAGCAACATATTTAATCACAGATTAAAAACATTCCTTGCAGCTCTCAACTCCTGGCAGGTGCTGCAGGAAGGGATAAAAAAAGAGTTAATCATGACCATAAAATAGGAATGATTTTAGAAGGCTGGAGTTTGCTACATATCAGATTGGAGCTGGTTAAAGCTCCTCTTAGAAAATATAGGTCTAATTTCAAGCACACAGAATTTAGTCTTAACAATCAATTAAAACAATTCAAAATCTGCCGCTAAAAAAATAAAACCAGCTTTTCCAGCCTTCTGTTTTTCAGTATGTCCCTTGAATAGGGACAAACAAATCTTAAAACAACCATGAGGTAGAGCACAGTAGACATTTCACAACTCAAGTAAACTATCTACAATAAATAAAAGCCAACACATTTTACAATGCAGTATATACACTCCAATGATTCTATTTTCAACTGTAATCAACTGCAGTGGGTGTAATGAGAGGCAACAAGCTGCAACTAGGGAATATGTAACATGTGGTAGTATGACACTGATATTAAGGCACTGCCTAGATCAACACTTCTATTTATTTTATGAGCTACATTTTTTCTTTTTTTTCTTTTTTTTTCTTTTTTTCTAATTCAGACTCAAGTACTTGACCCTTACCGCTTCTTATTTTCCATATTCTGCGGGCATTTTTGAAAGGAACAGGAAACTCCAGATACACTCCTCTTACCTGGCATCCATACAGACATTCTGCTTATTGCGTTACTGGGAGAAAACAAAGTACTTGCTTGCCCTTGTTGGTACCACAACATTTCCTCAGCCTGCTGCTGTTGCTGTCCACCTTACCAGTATGTCTCAAACCCATACTCATACACCTGCAATCCTGAGTAACCTATGAATGTTCCCTTTGTAAGTTGTCATGCAGCCCACTCACCCGAAGGACAGAAGTATGAGTGCAGTTCAGTTTGATCCCATTGGATTTGTAAATCTTTCTTGAATGTATATGCTATTTCCAGTATATTTTTAGAGGTACTACATGCCCTGGCTAGCTGTCAGTTCATAAACATTTACTACCACTGCCATACCCTGCCAGCTGACTTGCTAAAACCAAACTGGCTTGCAATACACCAACAGTGTCTGAAGCAGACAGAGATGTGAGAGCATCTCACCCCTTTGATACTGGCATTGGTTCCCCTGAAAGTTTGCTTTGAAATGGAAGATAGAATAGGTTTTTCACATAGTTTCATGTAGAAATTCTGCAGCCAGTTCTGGTCATCCTGTATTCATATGCAATCCTAGAATGTTTCTTATCAACTGTCATGGGTTGAGCAGCAGCAGTCATTTTTCGCCTTCTTGGTAGCTGGTGCAGCACTGTGTTTTTGATTTTGGGCCTGGGAACAGCGCTGATAACAGCAGTGTTTTCAG